>VMBQ01001722.1:0-95896 GCA_007657795.1 Dreissena rostriformis
CAAGAGAAATGATTTGACGAAATTGCAGATCCATTCACATGCACTTTGCTTTTTGGAAAACTTTATTTTGTTATGGGCTCAACATTGTTCTTTCGGACAATTCAATCGCCCGATTGTGTCCACTTCATCTTAAAAAACGCGTACAATATCAACGGGTTTTGATTGACATTAATAATCCATGGGTAAGCGTAGTCATTATATCATAGCGTATCGACAAGAAAGCTTATCATACAATATTATATGAGCCGCGCTCTGTAAAATGGGTGTTTCATGCATGTGCGTTAAGTGTCTTTCCAGATTCGCCTGTGCAATCCGCACAGGCTAATCAGGGACGACACTTACCCCCTTAACTGGATTTTCGTCAAGAAGAGTCTTCCTTTAAAACAAAATTCTATAAAAGCGGAACGTGTCGTCCCTGATTAGCCTGTTCGGACTGCACATGCTATTCTGTGTCGAAACTTCACGCACATGCATTAAACCCCCTTTTCACAGAGCGCATTTCATATAAATAATTGTGTCCGCGTCGATGCAATTTTGGAAGGCCCTGTCCTGAGGACATGATCTTTTTTCTTGAACCAAGTCTATGGTTATAAACTGTCATATTCAGCTCCTTTATCGCCGCCTTTTTGACATCGCCTGCAGAATGTCCGGTCTAGCATCACATTCAACCCCAAGATGAGTACCTGAAATAGTTGACATCATCTACACACGCATGACTGCTTTTATAATACAGCATTTTAATCTGTTGATATATAACAATACAATTACCGATATTAACTTTCTCTCGTAATGGTTATGACACTAATTGTTTCATTAAAATTACTGTGAAAGAAAATTTAGCTTCTTTATGAGTGCACAATTTGCGAATACAAAACACTAAGAATTTCAAGTGTGAAATATATCAATTTGTGCGATGTATAAGCCTTTATTTATATATTTTGTATATAACACAGTTCTTTTTTTTTTATAATTTATATGTTTTGAGGCTCAGAAACTTATCCACTAGCCGAATAGGGTGGTTCAGGTTTTCAGTATATTTAATTATCGCTTAATTTTCTAATTGTGTCATTCATGTGTTAACACTTTTGCGATTGCGCTGTTTATGTATGTATCGCATAATGAACAGGTTTTTTTTTACCATTAACAAACACAGTCCAGCTGAAAACGTGGTCGTCACTTCAAAGCCGACAGTATCCAGAAGTACACCGCCGGCTGACGGCCCAAGGAAGCTCCTGCAATATTAACATTCTTGTATATTGAGCATTATTGCGTCTTATGGTGATGACCATGCGATGTCAAAGATGCTACGTTAATTTTTTTAGCCAAGTGATTTACAATGTAAATATGGATGAGTGAGTTACAATCTTTAAGAACGAATAACATTTGCTATAACCGTCATAGTATTATTTTTTTTAAGTACAAGCGAATTTTTACGAAACGTATATTGAAATAATACAGAAAGTAAAATACTTTGTTTATTTATATAAGCCAGTACGTATGCAAACACAAAAATATGATGTAACCCGAGGACATATTTATTTAATCACAATAAAATACTTCTGAAATGTTTATTAATACTCATGATAATCAAATTCATAATTTACCCGAGTGAAAAGGCGGACACCCAAATCCCCGCCACCATGCTGTGTGTGGTGGTCGTGTGCGCAAAACCAGAATTTCTGTAAAATAGACGAGGACTTTTGATATCAATTTTATTCTTCAATCAGTAAAAAGGTTAAAGCCGGAATAATTAATCCGCAAAATATACAGACATCCAATCCGTCTTCTTATTTCCATATCTCATTTTGGATTTCACAGTCCACGTGTTCGGTACGTGTTCAAACATAATGAATTCAGTACAACTAGAAATATGATGAATGCGTATCTTGCTTTTTTTATTAAGATGTTTATTTGGTCAATGAAGTATCGTCTCCCAGTTTTTCTTTGATAAGAACCATGCAGAACTCGTGTTCAATCTTGAAATTTCATATTGAATTTGTCTCTCCTGCATTAACCCCGTTTGTGTGTGTGTTTGTGTGTGAACATCAATCACTTTATTCCGGGAACAGGGATTGAACCCGGGTCGCCTAGGTGAGAAGCGCGTGTGTCAACCACTTCGGTAACCGGACTGGCCATGCTCATGGAGTACGTTGTACTCCCTACGTTTCTGGTTAGCGAATATTTCCGCAGTTCTGTGTTTCTTACTTATATTTATGAATGTTAAATAAAAATGTGTGACAAACAAACAATGTGTGTGTGCTTTTATGACTATTGGGACCTGTATAGTGATTAGAAGAAAGTGAACATAAAAAACTAGACTCTCAACTTAAATGCCACACTTGTTTTACCCTTTTTAACTAGAAAATGATACGTTTGTTACAAACAAACTCATATTTAATATTTCCCAATGCATAAATATAGAAAGTACATATATATTTAAGAATATATTTGTGACAGAGGGAGAGCATTAAAAACGTTAATTGGTCTGAACTGTAAATTTGGAATGGCTTATCGAAATGACAGAAGAACTGAACGGTTGATCTAACAGTATGGCGTATCGAAATGACAGAAGAACTGAACGGTTGATCTAACATTACTCACTGGGCCGCTGTGAGCAGCATGCCGAACGTAGGGACAATGGCCATACTCTGTGAAGCACCCAGAATCATCAAAGCAACTATTACCAACCACAGACCGCTGTAATGTAAAATATGATTGTGTTAGCTATGAAGTAAATGAAAGAAAACATATTGATATACAGCGGTATTTTATACGTTTAAAAAATGCAGACTTTATTAATCAGTGAAATGTATATCATCAGAAAATGCCCTACTTTTTTGGCTATATTATCGGCATTATACAACATATTACCACTAGAAAACGCCTTGTTTTACTATTAACTGCACCACAATAGACATGGTCGATTTTTCAGAAATGTGTGCAAGTGTATTATACAGGGAATATTACGCGTGTCGAGTGTTCGTAAAATAAAACGGAAGACGTGATTGTTCTTTTCGGTATTATATCGTCACTAAATTTACTCAAAAGAGATGTAATTTACTTGAGCAAAACAACTACAAGAATATGGGATATACCATACCTAGACGCTTCTCCAATGCCAAGAAGCGGCGATGGACCAATCAACAACGAGCCTAAACACGCGCCTAGGAATCCCAGGATAAGCATTAGTCTTTGATCGCTCTGAAAATAAACGACATATGAAACTATCGATCGTATTCTATTTGAGGCAATCAAATATTTTGTTAATGAAATGTAACGCGTATATAAGAAGTATATCTCGCCTTACTGTAAAAATGTAAAAATAAATTTAAAAAAATAGATAAAAAATAATAAGAGTCGCGTTCTGAGAAAACTGGGCATAATGCATGTGCGTAAAGTGTCGTCCCAGATTAGCCTGTGCAGTCCGCACAGGCTGATCAGGGACGACACTTTCCGCCTAAACTGGATTCTTGCTAAGAAGAGACATTATTTTAACGAAAAATTCCATAAAAGCGGAAATTTTCGTCCCTGATTAGCCTGTGCGGACTGCAAAGGCTAATCTGGGATGACAATTTACGCACAAGCATTATGCCCATTTTTCTCAGAACGCGACTAAAATGTAGTAAGTTACCATTATGGAGTTAGTTAACTCTAGAAGCATAGCAACGTACGAAACACAGTATGAGATTAGGACACAATTCCAGCGGTTAATTAATTTATTTAATTATAAGTTAGCAGGTTATTGTTGGCGAGTTATGGCAAAAAGTAATCATTTCTTCGGCCATTCAACCCCTACATCTGATTCAAGTAAGGCAGTTGTCATTAACTGGAAACAAATACAGAAAACAACTTATACGCATTACTGACCATTTTATCAGACAACCATCCCCATAGCGGCGATGATGCGGCGTACACTGCCGCCATGACGAGAAACAGCACGCCGATCACTTCCGGTGACATGTTGAACTGTATGGTGATTGCATGATAAATATTATACAGTATTAGTAACATCATCGTCAGCAACATAAGAAGCAACCGCAGGAGGAGTAAACGCAGAACCAGCATAAGCGAAAGCAGCAGCAAAAGTGACAGCAACAGCAGCGACAACATCATCATCATCATCATCAGCTCGGCATCATCATCATCATCATCATCATCATCATCATCATCATCATCATCATCATGAACGCCAATAAAAAAAGATGCAGTATTAGTCCTATCATCAAAATCACCTTCATAATCACGATATGATCATAATGATAAGATTCGTGTGTATGTGAGTGCATGGCCAAACTAGTATGGTCTGACGTCATGTGTATGTGAGTGCATGGCCAAACTAGTATGGTCTGACGTCAGTCATTGTATGTTAGTGCATGAACCAACTAGTATGGTCTGACGTCATGTGTATGTGAGAGCGTGAACAAACTAGTATGGTCTGACGTCATGTGCATGTGAGTGCGTTAACAAACTAGTATGGTCTGGCGTCATGTGTATGTGAGTGCGTGAACAAACTAGTATGGTCTGAAGTCATGTGTATGAGAGTGCGTTAACACACTAATATGGTCTGACGTCATGTGTATGAGAGTACATGAACCAACTAGTATGGTTTGACGTCATGTGTATGTGAGTGTGTGAACAAACTAGAATAGTCTGACGTCATGTGTATGTGAGTGCATGGACAAACTAGTATGATCTGATGTCATGTGTATGTGAGTGCGATAACAAACTAGTAGGGTCTGATGTCATGTGTATGTGAGTGCATGGACAAACTAGTATGGTTTGACGTCATCTGTATGTGAGTGCATGAACAAACTAGTATGGTCTGACGTCATGTGTATGTGAGTGCATGAACAAACTAGTATGGTCTGACGTCATGGTAATGTGAGTGCATGAACAAACTAGTATGGTCTGACGTCATGTGTATGTGAGTGCATGAACAAACTAGTATGATCTGACGTACCTTTCTGAGGAAGGGCTCCAGGGCGGGTTCCAGTATTGAACACATGACGGTGCTGCTGACCAGGGTTAGGCAGATCAAGAGAGCCCTCGTCTGACACAGAAGACTCCTTTGAAGAAGTTTCTTGTTCGCCTCTTCCGGAGACGTCTGACACTCTGAAAGAAAAGTGATTCATATATATATATGAATTCATCAATAAAACCGTGTGTGGTTAAATCGCTCCTTCTTTCGTCTGTCTGTTTGGTTGCCATTTCGTGATATTTTATTGACATTCCAGATCTCCTTCTGGAACCGGGCGTCTAAGACAGTATAGTCATCTTATATATCTCTTAATTCGCTTCATTCACTTGTTATGCACAATGTTGAATAATCTACTTATGTTTTGTTGTGTTATATCTTTATATGAATTTTATTATTTTTTCTTTTGTTATAAATAATAACGAAACTTAAATGAAATACTAGTATCTCGTACTTACAGCTTTAAGGAGCTAGTAACATTTATATAAATACAGTGAATGTCTTTATTGTGTGAACACTTTGAATTTAAAATCGCCGTAAC
The DNA here is from genome assembly GCA_007657795.1 of Dreissena rostriformis. Classification (NCBI taxonomy): domain Eukaryota; kingdom Metazoa; phylum Mollusca; class Bivalvia; order Myida; family Dreissenidae; genus Dreissena; species Dreissena rostriformis. The sequence goes on from VMBQ01001722.1 coordinate 5,517, forward strand.
GTTACCTGACGCCGGGAAGGGCACTGCATACGCCATTAGTGGTATGAACAGCATCCCAAGGCCGCCGACAGAAACGAACGGAAGTGTGAACCCACCAAGCTGAAAACATACGAACGTAAAATGTCCTAAACTATCGAAAACCAATGTACAAATGTACATATTGTCTAATATGTGTAATCCAATTACTGCTATTAATTGATTTGCTGTAGCTATTGCATGCCCACGATATTCTGGGACAGCTCTTTCTTTTGTTCCTTGGAGGTTTATTGGCGATGAATGCTTTGCAGTCATATCAATGTTGTAACTAAACCATCCAACACATTCCCTGAACTTTTTTAGCTGTTCAGGAACTTATTTCGCAGGGTTGTGTGGGTAACTGACAACTTCCGTTGATCTGGAACTTATTTCGCATGGTTATGTGGGCAACTGACAACTTACGTTGATCTGAGACTTATTTCGCAGGGTTGTGTGGGTAACTGACAACTTACGTTGATCTGGAACCTATTTCGCAGGGTTATGTGGGCAACTGACAACTTACGTTGATCTGAGACTTATTTCGCAGGGTTGTGTGGGTAACAGACAACTTCCTTTGATCTGAAACTTATTTCGGGGGGTTACGTGAGTAACTGACAACTTCCGTTGATCTGGAACTTATTTCGCTGGGTTGTGTGGGTAACTGACAACTTCCGTTGATCTGGAACTTATTTCGCAGGGTATGTGGGTAGCTGACAACTTCCGTTGATCTGGAACTTATTTCGCAGGGTTGTGTGAGTAACTGACAACTTCCGTTGATCTGGGACTTATTTCGCAGGGTTGTGTGAGTAACTGACAACTTCCGTTGATCTGGACCTTATTTCGCATGGTTGTGTGGGGAACTGACAACTTCCGTTGATCGGGAACTTTTTTCGCTGGGTTATGTGGGTAACTGACAACTTCCGTTGATCTGGAACTTATTTCGCAGGGTTATGTGGGTATCTGACAACTTCCGTTGACCTGGAACTTATTACGCTGGGTTATGTGGGTAACTGACAACTTCCGTTGATCTGGACCTTATTTCGCAGGGTTGTGTGGGTAACTGACAACTTCCGTTGATCTGGAACTTATTTCGCAGGGTTGTGTGGGTAACTGACAACTTCCGTTGATCTGGACCTTATTTCGCAGGGTTGTGTGGGTATCTGACAACTTCCGTTGATCTGGACCTTATTTCGCAGGGTTGTGTGGGTATCTGACAACTTCCGTTGATCTGGACCTTATTTCGCAGGGTTGTGTGGGTATCTGACAACTTCCGTTGATCTGGACCTTATTTCGCAGGGTTGTGTGGGTATCTGACAACTTCCGTTGATCTGGACCTTATTTCGCAGGGTTGTGTGGGTATCTGACAACTTCCGTTGATCTGGACCTTATTTCGCAGGGTTGTGTGGGTATCTGACAACTTCCGTTGATCTGGACCTTATTTCGCAGGGTTGTGTGGGTATCTGACAACTTCCGTTGATCTGGACCTTATTTCGCAGGGTTGTGTGGGTATCTGACAACTTCCGTTGATCTGGACCTTATTTCGCAGGGTTGTGTGGGTATCTGACAACTTCCGTTGATCTGGACCTTATTTCGCAGGGTTGTGTGGGTATCTGACAACTTCCGTTGATCTGGACCTTATTTCGCAGGGTTGTGTGGGTATCTGACAACTTCCGTTGATCTGGACCTTATTTCGCAGGGTTGTGTGGGTATCTGACAACTTCCGTTGATCTGGACCTTATTTCGCAGGGTTGTGTGGGTATCTGACAACTTCCGTTGATCTGGACCTTATTTCGCAGGGTTGTGTGGGTATCTGACAACTTCCGTTGATCTGGACCTTATTTCGCAGGGTTGTGTGGGTATCTGACAACTTCCGTTGATCTGGACCTTATTTCGCAGGGTTGTGTGGGTATCTGACAACTTCCGTTGATCTGGACCTTATTTCGCAGGGTTGTGTGGGTATCTGACAACTTCCGTTGATCTGGACCTTATTTCGCAGGGTTGTGTGGGTATCTGACAACTTCCGTTGATCTGGACCTTATTTCGCAGGGTTGTGTGGGTATCTGACAACTTCCGTTGATCTGGACCTTATTTCGCAGGGTTGTGTGGGTATCTGACAACTTCCGTTGATCTGGACCTTATTTCGCAGGGTTGTGTGGGTATCTGACAACTTCCGTTGATCTGGACCTTATTTCGCAGGGTTGTGTGGGTATCTGACAACTTCCGTTGATCTGGACCTTATTTCGCAGGGTTGTGTGGGTATCTGACAACTTCCGTTGATCTGGACCTTATTTCGCAGGGTTGTGTGGGTATCTGACAACTTCCGTTGATCTGGACCTTATTTCGCAGGGTTGTGTGGGTATCTGACAACTTCCGTTGATCTGGAACTTATTTCGCAGGGTTGTTTGGGTATCTGACAACTTACGTTGATCTGGACCTTATTTTGCAGGTATGTGTGGGTAACTGACAACTTCCGTTGATCTGGAACTTATTTCGCATGGTTGTTTGGGTATCTGACAACTTCCGTTGATCTGGATCTTATTTCGCAGGGTTGTGTGGGTAACTGACAACTTCCGTTGATCTGGACCTTATTTCGCCGGGTTGTGTGGGTAACTGACAACTTCCGTTGATCTGGAACTTATTTCGCAGGGTTGTGTGGGTCGCTGACAACTTCCGTTGATCTGGACCTTATTTCGCAGGGTTGTGTGGGTATCTGACAACTTCCGTTGATCTGTAGCTTATTTCGCAGGGTTGTGTGGGTATTTGACAACTTCCGTTGATCTGGACCTTATTTCGCAGGGTTGTGTGGGTATCTGACAACTTCCGTTGATTTGGATCTTATTTCGCAGGGTTGTGTGGGTATCTGACAACTTCCGTTGATCTGGGACTTATTTCGCAGGGTTGTGTGGGTAACTGACAACTTCCGTTGATCTGGACCTTATTTCGCAGGGTTGTGTGGGTATCTGACAACTTCCGTTGATCTGGACCTTATTTCGCAGGGTTGTGTGGGTCTCTGACAACTTCCGTTGATCTGGACCTTATTTCGCAGGATTGTGTGGGTAACTGACAACTTCCGTTTATCTGGACCTTATTTCGCAGGGTTATGTGGGTAACTGACAACTTCCGTTGATCTGGAACTTATTTCGAGGGTTGTGTGGGTATCTGACAACTGTCGTTGATCTGGACCTTATTTCGCAGGGTTGTGTGGGTAACTGACAACTTCCGTTGATCTGGAACTTATTTCGCAGGGTTGTGTGGGTATCTGACAACTTCCGTTGATCTGGACCTTATTTCGCAGGGTTATGTGGGTAACTGACAACTTCCGTTGATCTGGACCTTATTTCGCAGGGCTGTGTGGGTATCTGACAACTTCCGTTGATCTGGACCTTATTTCGCAAGGTTGTGTGGGTAAGTGACAACTTCCGTTGATCTGGACCTTATTTCGCAGGTTTGTGTGAGTATCTGACAACTTCCGTTGATCTGGACCTTATTTCGCAGGGTTGTTAGGGTATCTGACAACTTCCGTTGATCTGGACCTTATTTCGCAGGGTTGTGTGGGTATCTGACAACTTCCGTTGATCTGGAACTTATTTTGCAAGGTAATGTGGGTAACGGACAACGTTTGTACTTGATTCAGAGACAGTGGACGAATGGCCGTATAAATTATTTCATGACCGATTAAGCACAAATTATGTGAAGTGATAGTGGTGTGAACTTGCGAACCCTTGATGAACCATTTGCAAGAAAAACACCCCATACATGTCGCAACAGAAATGTTGATAATAATATGCAACCAAGTTCGATTTTGAATTTTCGGTTTTGAACTGTCATTAATGAATGCAAATTTTAATTTAGAAAGACGCTCTTACGAGGAGACGTTGGTCGCTAGACATAAAACCTTAATCAGAGTTTACACTTAATATAATTTAACATTCAATTCAGGTGCTCAGAGCTCAAAGAAATAATTAAGGCATTCTCGATAGTTTATTTGTAGTCTTCAACTGTATTGCTTTCTCAAAACGCATACACATCAGGACACTATTTAAAGAACGAACCATTTAAATAATTGCCATTAATTATAATTTCTCAAGTATCGGTAAAACATGGATTAAATGTAGGCGTTTTTTTTCCAGCTCTCACCGGTCCGATAGTCAGACCCTTTCCAAAAGCAAGCCATACATGCATATGTTTTCCAAAGTTAGAGTGAAAAAGTCCCTATTGGAAAAACATCGCTTTTTTCCCTAAACAATTAAAGAAAAAAATATGATTTTCAAATCGTTACAGCCTATTATTTATTTTACTGATATTTCATTTGGAATAAGCTATATTTACCTTTGACAATGTTGTTTACTGTGCTAGTCATGTATTAAAATTACACCAAACATATACGAATTTTTTGTAAGTTTACTGTTCCCATTTTCACAAAAAAAAATATTGCGAAATATTTTGTTTGTATTAATATAGGTGTGCAAGATAAAGGAATAATTTCAAAATTAAGAGTTAAACCTTTATATTCTTACATGTTCTCACTACCAACGTGCTGTAGTATTGAACAATGTTTAGTGGCATTGCATACAGGAATCGTCATGCTGATACCATGATTTTAGGTTAGATTTGTAAATATGGTATGATTTGGTTCAGGATAATTACATGACAACATGGGTATTACCGGTACATGTTCATTCTTGTACTAGAACTTTAGAGTAAAGTAAAACTAAAACTAGTTGTGGTATTACATTCACAATAACCGTTTTCAAACCGATAATAACTATTACACACGTAATATTTCGAAAGATTGTTTTCCATTTTTTCCGATTTTTTACTTTATGTTACGTTGTGAATTTCCCAATTTTGTCCATGTACTTCTCATAAAATTTACAAAAAAGCATTATTGAATCATATTGACGCACATTTTTATAAAAAAATAATCGATAATGTATCTATAAATGAAAATATAGAACATTTGCAGAATGGAATTTTAAATTCAACATAGTCATAAAGTTACTCTGTGTAACAACTGTAAGAACAGCTATTGATAATTCGGACAAGTAGTCACGTATGCAGCGTCCGTCGATAATTTAATTTTGAAATATGTATTTAATTGTATAAAATATGTTCGTCCATTTGTCAAACAATGACTTTAAATTCGATACCACACACTATAATTAAATTCTCGCGTTTTTTATTGCTATGGTAATCGGTACGCTTGGCACACCATTATGTAGTGACAAGTACAGTGACCTTGCCTACCCAGTATAGCAAGCCGACTATAGCTGGTCCAGTAGTGACCTGTACAGTGACCACGCCTACACCGTTTAGCAAGCCGCCTTTAGCTGGTCCAGTAGTGACCTGAACAGTGACCTTGCCTAACCCGTATAGCAAGCCGCCTATAGCTGGTCCAGTAGTGACCTGTACAGTGACCACGCCTAACCCGTATAGCAAGCCGCCTATAGCTGGTCCAGTAGTGACCTGTACAGTGACCACGCCTACCCCGTATAGCAAGCCGCCTATAGCTGGTCCAGTAGTGACCTGTACAGTGACCACGCCTACCCCGTATAGCAAGCCGCCTATAGCTGGTCCAGTAGTGACCTGTACAGTGACCACGCCTACCCCGTATAGCAAGCCGCCTATAGCTGGTCCAGTAGTGACCTGTACAGTGACCACGCCTACCCCGTATAGCAAGCCGCCTATAGCTGGTCCAGTAGTGACCTGTACAGTGACCACGCCTACCCCGTATAGCAAGCCGCCTATAGCTGGTCCAGTAGTGACCTGTACAGTGACCACGCCTACCCCGTATAGCAAGCCGCCTATAGCTGGTCCAGTAGTGACCTGTACAGTGACCACGCCTACCCCGTATAGCAAGCCGCCTATAGCTGGTCCAGTAGTGACCTGTACAGTGACCACGCCTACCCCGTATAGCAAGCCGCCTATAGCTGGTCCAGTAGTGACCTGTACAGTGACCACGCCTACCCCGTATAGCAAGCCGCCTATAGCTGGTCCAGTAGTGACCTGTACAGTGACCACGCCTACCCCGTATAGCAAGCCGCCTATAGCTGGTCCAGTAGTGACCTGTACAGTGACCACGCCTACCCCGTATAGCAAGCCGCCTATAGCTGGTCCAGTAGTGACCTGTACAGTGACCACGCCTACCCCGTATAGCAAGCCGCCTATAGCTGGTCCAGTAGTGACCTGTACAGTGACCACGCCTACCCCGTATAGCAAGCCGCCTATAGCTGGTCCAGTAGTGACCTGTACAGTGACCACGCCTACCCCGTATAGCAAGCCGCCTATAGCTGGTCCAGTAGTGACCTGTACAGTGACCACGCCTACCCCGTATAGCAAGCCGCCTATAGCTGGTCCAGTAGTGACCTGTACAGTGACCACGCCTACCCCGTATAGCAAGCCGCCTATAGCTGGTCCAGTAGTGACCTGTACAGTGACCACGCCTACCCCGTATAGCAAGCCGCCTATAGCTGGTCCAGTAGTGACCTGTACAGTGACCACGCCTACCCCGTATAGCAAGCCGCCTATAGCTGGTCCAGTAGTGACCTGTACAGTGACCACGCCTACCCCGTATAGCAAGCCGCCTATAGCTGGTCCAGTAGTGACCTGTACAGTGACCACGCCTACCCCGTATAGCAAGCCGCCTATAGCTGGTCCAGTAGTGACCTGTACAGTGACCACGCCTACCCCGTATAGCAAGCCGCCTATAGCTGGTCCAGTAGTGACCTGTACAGTGACCACGCCTACCCCGTATAGCAAGCCGCCTATAGCTGGTCCAGTAGTGACCTGTACAGTGACCACGCCTACCCCGTATAGCAAGCCGCCTATAGCTGGTCCAGTAGTGACCTGTACAGTGACCACGCCTACCCCGTATAGCAAGCCGCCTATAGCTGGTCCAGTAGTGACCTGTACAGTGACCACGCCTACCCCGTATAGCAAGCCGCCTATAGCTGGTCCAGTAGTGACCTGTACAGTGACCACGCCTACCCCGTATAGCAAGCCGCCTATAGCTGGTCCAGTAGTGACCTGTACAGTGACCACGCCTACCCCGTATAGCAAGCCGCCTATAGCTGGTCCAGTAGTGACCTGTACAGTGACCACGCCTACCCCGTATAGCAAGCCGCCTATAGCTGGTCCAGTAGTGACCTGTACAGTGACCACGCCTACCCCGTAAAGCAAGCCGCCTATAGCTGGTCCAGTAGTGACCTGTACAGTGTCAATGCTTACCCCGTATAGCAAGCCGCCTATAGCTGGTCCAGACGATAGTCCTAACCCCACGAAGATCTCACCGATGCCCTAAAGCAAAACAGTTATGACTGGATATTCTGATAAACGAAAAAAAAATCATTTAATCATAATGTTGTTAATCATAAGACTATTATCACCTTAATACCATCATCACAATCAAAATCATCCTCATCGTCGTCGTCGTCGTCGTCATTGTCAATCATCATCATCACCATCATCACCATCACCACCATCATCATCATAATCATTATCACCACCACCACCATCATCATCATCATCATCATCATTATGTTATACTGTTACAAAATAGTGTGTATATTTTCATAAATTTTAAACTATGCACACTTTCCTTTGACAGCTTAGCCGAACGTAACAGTTATATAGAACACATTACACATAGTCATGAAATTTACTCTCAATTTTCGTAAAGATTCTGAATTGGTATCTTTTCATAAGTATTAAAAACTGTTTTTTATATGTACAATATAATTATAATGTCAATGTAAAACAAATCATACATTTAAAATATACAGCAGCCATTTACCAGTACCATATGCCATATGCGGCCAGCTTATGAGACCTAGAAACCTTGCTTGACTTTATAGCGGACGCTTAGCTCTAGACCTGACGGCGCAATTGCGCAGTCTAGTCTGGACCTACGCTGCTAAAATATGACAAAGACCCATTTTGGCTTGACGCGGCTCATTACGTACCATCATGGTAGAGACGTTGTCAGGAAACGTATGGACGAGCAGCGTAAACGAGGCTGTGGATGCGCACGCAGTACCGACGGACTTGAACACTTGGAGACAAAACGCTAACGCTATGAAGGTACCGTTACCATTGTCTGCGGGAACGCACGTCAAGGCTCTAACGTGCAAAGAGAACATCGCCTTTGTGTGAAAAGTCAGATAATGATTAATATTTTTTGTACATGAACAATATAATAATAAGTGTTTTTAGGAGTTTTAAAAGTTGTTATCCGGATATTTATTGCATAGGCTTACAAAAAAACAACGTGTGTTTTATGTAAACACACATGTAAACATATACAGTAGATGTAAATTCGGCAAAACGTATACCAACCCAAAGAGAACGGTACAGCCACTGAAGAGGAACATGCCGGCGAGAAACACGAACTTGACACCAGTGTGGGGAATCTGCAGAAGAACAGGAGAAACGTGTTTCAAGCTACAAACATACTAACTGTACTTCCATAAGAACAACTTCTAGACTACAATTGTCAGAGATTCGAAGAAGAGGGCCAAACGCCATCGGTCGCTCACCTGAGACCAGAAGGAACTGCACTGTTCTGAGCAGCTTTAGTAATGGGTCTGAATCCATTTAAGAAATCTGCAAAGTTATGATTATAGAAAATGTCCTCACACAGTTTAACTATAATCGGGCAAAAACAATACTTCTAGAGTGTTTACAAAATTGCTCTCTAGCCATATAAGTAAAACTGCCATGCCTTCTGGAGGTCATGTTTTATTCTTAACAAAAAAAAAACAACAAGGAAAGGACAAAGTTGGACCTCAGGGGCTCGATTTCAACAATTTTACTCCCGATCGTCCCACATTTCGATTTTTAGGATCAAAAATCGATAGTGGAAAATACAGGAGTAGGGGCTCGAAAAGGGGTATTTACTCCGTGTATTTATTTGATTTAAAGAGCCTCGTTCATGTTTTGGTAAATTGACAAAATTGATAAACAAATTGTTTAAGATTTGCAAACTTTCGTTGTAGTTATGATATTTGCGAGGAAACAGTTATGCATTAACCATGATCTAAAATATCCATCATATGCATCTTTTGACGATTTAAAAACCTGAAAATTAAAAAGCGTTACAAACGCGAAACGATTGAATAATTTGGAGAATTCTCCTTTATCGTTATATTTTGTGACACTACGAGGATTGCTCCAAGGGCCAGTTGTTCGAGATTTGGTGTGGATTTCTTTTATTTTTTCATTTATCAATTTAAAGCATTTGATGACACACTTCAAACATGCCAACATCTGTGAACAAGTCCCTTTAAATTAACATAACATAACATAAACACAAAAGTGCTGCTCGACAAATACTGTATTTCCATCTCTCCCAGGACATATAGACAGACTTTATGAACATATTTTATTTAGCAACCAATAGATTTAATATCCAAAGAAAGAGTAATATGAATGTGTACAATCTCAGGCAATACTTTAATTGACAACATTTGAAATGTTTTTTTTCGTCATGAAGAGTCTTCCTTTAAACGAAAAAAAAACAACAAAAAACAAACGGAAAGTGCCGTCCCTTATTAGCCTGTGCGGACTACACAGGCTTATCTGGAACGACACTTTCCGCACATGCATTTAGCCCCGTTTTTCCAGAAGCGGCTCAATTAAGTAGCACTTTGTGCTCTCAAATCGGACATAAACTCAAAACGACATCTAAGTACCGGTAGTATATTTACCAATTTTCCAATCAAGGGCGAGACAAACAACTGCACGAATGGAGAGGCGCCAATAATCCACCCCGACAGAGTATCGCTTACCCGTTTATTTAATGCCTGAAAACAAGATAAGTGAATACTATTGTTTTTAATATATTAAATATAGATATTAACCCATTTATGCCTAGTGGACTCTCCCATCCTTCTAAATTGGATCAATTTATTTCCAAAATTAGGGATGTCTAGTATATTTATTTCTATATTTAGAATATTTCTTACAGAACAATTTCTTTAAGCAAACAGCGGAGACCCTGATGAGACGCCGCATCATGCGGCGTCTCATCTGGGTGTACGCTGTTTGCCAATGCCTTTTTTTTCTAGACGCTAGGCTTAAATGGGTTAAGATTTGCATCCGCTTATTTTTTTCTATAGTCACACGTTAAAACTATCGTCGTTCAACTAACTGCTGAATAAGACATGCAGAAGCCCCTACCATGAGCTGAAATACAATGAAGTTTATGTCTCGGGTCACGTTAGAAACTATATTATAGTGTTGCATTTTATTTGTATAAATATTCCAGTAAGTTATGAGTGTTGAACATGTTATTCCTGGGTCAAAACTGGATGCATATGTGTCGCGTTCTGAGAAAACTGGACAAAATGCATGTGCGTAAAGTGTCATCCTAGATTAGCCTGTGCAGTCCTTACAGGCTAATCCGGGACGACACTTTCCGCCTAAACTGGATTTTCGATAAGAAGAGACATCATTTAAACGAAAAATTCCATAAAAGTGGAAAATGTCGCACAAGCATTTTGCCCAGTTTTCTCAGAACACGACTCATATGTACTAGTGAAAGGAAATGTGAAATGACGGTAAATAAGACGAGTCAGTTTGCAACTTGAACGCGATGATTTGATATCACGTGATAATTACGGCATGATTTCATTCAACGGTATAGCCTACTTCGAGTTACAATTTCGTCAGTGACAAGTTTCCTTCAGTGGAATCAATATAATAAACATTAGATGTGCGGTATATATATATTTTACAAAATTGAACTTTTTATTTCCGTAATTTAAAAAGGTTAATGACACGCTTAATGTTCGTTATGATGTTGTTACAACATACGTTCGTATTATTTAAGTTACAAGAAATCTTAATTCTTAATGCATCTGCTTAAAGTGTCCTTCCAAATTAGCCTATCCAGTCCGCACTGGCTAATTAGGGACCACCCTTTTCGTTTTTTTTTGGAATTAGAAGAAGTCTCTTCTTATTGTAAATCCAGTCTAAGCGGAAAATGAAGTCTCAACTTAACCTGTGCCGATTGCACAGGCTAATCTGGTACGACACTTTACGCACATGCAATACGCCCTGTTTTCCCAGATCGAGACTCATTTACGCATTTAATATTTCAGATATTGTATTCGACTTTCGGAACACTTTTTTTATAAAATAAGCGTCGCTCTGCGAACAGGGTGTTTAATGCATGAGCGAAAAATGTCGTCGCAGATTAGCCTGTGCGGACACTTTCCACTTCGATAATATTTTTCGTTTGAAGAAAGTCTCTTCTTGGCAAAAATCTAGTTACGGCGGAATGTGTCGTCCCTGATAAGCCTGTGCGGACTCCACAGGCTAATTTGGGACGACAATTTACGCACATACAGTAAACCCCCTTTTCACAGAGCGAAACTCAAATACTGTACAATCATACCGCAACGTTCTACGATTGTAATCATCATACCTGTCAGTTCATAGGATGTATTAAATACCACGTGTGACATACTACTATGCTATCGTTCAGTTAAATATAAATAAGAATATGTTCTGCACACTGCTTGCATAGTTACCAAGGTCATTAAATTTTAGATTCTTGCAACCCCTTTCATCAACAGGCCTGATAGAAAATGTATTGAATACCGTAAAACAATAAACACTTAAACTATAATATGAAAAAACAGTAAGAACAAACCGATGCAAATGTCGTTTAACACACTCTTAAGGTTTAAATCAAACATTCGTTAATTAATTAAAAAAAAAAACGTATGTGGGAAATAATACCAACCTCTTCCGGGAAAAACGGTGCCATTATTGAAATGCTTAAAAACATTAGGAGGTTCACAAGAGACGTGGCGGCGATGATAATTTTCTGCGATCTCGATAGAGTCCATATCGAGAGTCTCTCAGATGACGTCGACGACACGTGGTCCATTTGGGTCATTATAAGGTTGCTATGGAAACCTACGCTTTAAATATTGGAGAGTGAGTTCCTGTAGTTAACGAGTTGCTGGAAGGCGGGTCCTGACGTCCTAATGGTCTAACTTTCGTTGGTACGATATTTCAAACTATAAATTAACGTTTTGATAGAGCCTCCTCTGAGCTTTGTTTATACAATTCCTGTACAACTTTCACCAGTCGTTGCCGTACGATGTAGTCATGAAATGAAAAGAAGTTTCGTGCTTAATTGTTTTCGCACGCCAATAGGGAAACGTACTCTTTGATAACGTCAACTGACGTGGATAATGAGCTGACGCGGATAATGAGCACACTTAAATTTGCTTACCACGTTTACCGTACAACTACCACAAAGCAAAGTTCCACAATATTGTTCACAATGTAATCACTTTCATTGAAATTCACACACCATATGAATCTTATATGATGAGCACATTGACACATTAATTTGTAATAGTTATGTTGCAAAAAAACCTTGTACTTTTCTGTGGATTTTCGTTATTTGATCGGTAATAATTCATTGCAAGTTCATTGCCCTTGTTCAGTCTAAAAAAAACATATGTCGATTAATTTGGAAACCTGAGGGCCGTTTCATCAACGATTTACGACTAGTCGTACGCTACGACTTACGTAAATACCGACGCTCCGGGTAAAATGCGTTTCAACAAGCAATTGTGTACTCATACATTTTCTAGTAAAAAGGTCGAATGCTTGTTTATTTTACAATATGTGCATTTGGAGATAAAGACACTTTAATAAAATTGTATAAGTTGTAAAAATCCATAAAATTGCAGTAAGATTGTACATTTTCAAAAAATAAATTTAGAAAGCAAATAAACGGGTGATATTTTACTTTTAAAATAAGAAGGAAAGAAGGGCCGGACAAAAAATTCGAAATAACAATTTATAAAAAAAACGGTGTTGAAATATCAATGTTCAACTGAATAAACAAAAAGAGCACACACAGTAATTTAGTATCGGCACAATCGTACGATGTGCGAACAGCTGCTATAATGTTAAAATTATACATGCAAAAAGCTTTTCAAAATTCAAACAGCCATGTCGTTTTCAGTATAAGCCTCGTGTCATTCCCGACTCTAAACACTTTCAACTAATGGTTAGTGTTAAACTACTTAGAAAATTCGCTGTGTTTGATAAAGTTACACTAGATTCGGTCAAACCGGTATGACTAGATACCGAAAACATTACTGTTTTCGCGAAAATTGTAAATTTACCGAAAACAGTGTTTTAACATATGACAACATTGAATATGAAGACGAAAACATAGCTTTTTCCTATGTTTGGTTTGAAAAAGAATAGTAGTTTAAAGATATTTCAATATTTATGTTATAACTTTTTAATAAAATTAATTTTAACAAAAATAATCCGCATTCAGTGTTTTCATATACAAAAACAGTAAAATTTACACCGAAAACAGTAAACAAGTATACGAAAACAGAGTGTATTCAATAGACAATCCCAGAATCGATAAATTGACCGCCGCCATATTGGCTATTACGTCACCCGCTACTGAAAACGGTACTAAAGAATTAGGCAGATTACAACGTTATCGTAGTGTACATCCGCTTTATTCCAATAAACAGTACTTTATGACTTCGCACAGTAGGATTGAAAACGAGTGAAACATGAAACCACGGACTCTACATTACAGCATTTCAATAATGGCACCGTTTTTCCCGGAAGAGGTTGGTATTATTTCCCACATACGTTTTTTTTTTAATTAATTAACGAATGTTTGATTTAAACCTTAAGAGTGTGTTAAACGACATTTGCATCGGTTTGTTCTTACTGTTTTTTCATATTATAGTTTAAGTGTTTATTGTTTTACGGTATTCAATACATTTTCTATCAGGCCTGTTGATGAAAGGGGTTGCAAGAATCTAAAATTTAATGACCTTGGTAACTATGCAAGCAGTGTGCAGAACATATTCTTATTTATATTTAACTGAACGATAGCATAGTAGTATGTCACACGTGGTATTTAATACATCCTATGAACTGACAGGTATGATGATGACAATCGTAGAACGTTGCGGTATGATTGTACAGTATTTGAGNAAAACATACAATAAGATATACCGGTTAATGTTAAATATCAGCTGAGTGACATCTGGGTCAAATATTAAAACAAAGTACTGAAAGTACCGGTGGGGCGATTTTGCTGGATTTTTTATAACCATGCACTTCACATTGAAAACTTTAAATTGCTTTATTTTAATAAAATGTGCTTTAAGTATATTCTTATGATTCATCAGAGGTACCAACACAATTCTGCAACAGCAAAAAATATTTGCGGAGAGGAGTGGGTGGGGTTGGATTTTTATCTGCTATATGTAAAAAGTATACTATTTTAGTGGAATATGACCAATATTCGACCCAAAAACCGTCAAATTGAGATCATAAAAATGATAAGACTTTAAGGGGTTTTCCTGCTATTTAAAAACGGCCGTAAAACGGACCCGATCCCAAACCAAACGGACCCGATCCCCCAAAACGGGTTTTCCCAATCAGCAATGATAACTTTATTTCAATTTTAGAAGAAATAAAGTATTTAAACAAAATTATCGTTCGTGGGTATCTTTTTTCACCAGCATAAAATTTTCCCCTTCTGAAATGCTCATCAATAAATCCAGTTCTATCCAGTTTTGCCCGCCTACACGGTGTTTCCACACTCGTTGTGCGACAAACACCACGGCCGGTTATCACGGGCGCTACCTCTTTTTTGCGATGCATTAATAAATGAGCCAATGCTACTTCCGAGGTGGCGCTCAGGACCAGATGTTTTGAAATTCACGGGTCATTCTACAGGGCGAGTAGGTTTTATATGCTTTTTCAACATATTTCTCTTTTTTTTTAATCGGGCAATGTAGTGCGATGCAGCGAACATTTATTCATCCACAAATGTACAGAAAGATATAACAACAGCCAATTTGGAAACGTGATGACCTTTATAAGTTGAGGCATGGTGAAGTTTTTTTAGAAAATCGATATATTTTTTCCTGTGTGACGAGCAAATTTTCACTCAATTTAATCGCTTACGACAACAAACCATTGCTTTGAACATGTACAAGTTGTTGCATGCACAAAAACATTGGCTTCTTGTCGATCTAATAGATAATTTTGCATTCTCCCAAAAGAGATGGAGCCAATGCCAAGGAGGTGGCGCTAATGCCAGGAGGTGGCGCCAATATAAATTTTTAGCTATTTCAATTTTCGGTACCGACCATACACGTTTTGTGTGGTATTCCAGGTTAAGTGTTCGATATTTTTTTTCAATTCGATCATAATGAAATATAATCGAAAAAAGTAGTCTACATAATTATGAAGAAACATGCGTTGCAAAGAGATTTTGAAGATTTCTGTCATTGCATATACTATGACACTGGAAAGTAACTGGAGTATAATAATAAAAAAGGTTAACGATTAAAGACCGAGCTATCCTATTTTTTTTTTTTGAGATGTAAGTGGGAACAAACGACATAGTTAAGCCTTATTATTTCGTTGACCTTTGCCTTTTCGCGAAGTAGGCATTCGGATTAGGGGACAAAACTCATCGTTTCAAGCAGAAGTAACATTTTTTAATTATTGTGTGAATTATTTCACTGTATAAACACTGAAGAAATATTATAGTATAACATATTTTGGGTTTATATCGTACAATTTGTTTTATTCAGGTCGCTGACTTCTTTATTGAGTTGGTTACTTATATATTTACAGATTTGCATCTTGTGTTTTTTTAGAATGCGTTTATGTTCTATATAGTTTTGGGTTTACGTTTTTACGCTGAAAAATTAAAAAAAAGGAAAAAGGAAAATCTATCAAATGTAAGTCATGTTATGTTTCATATATCGTGCATTGGCGCCACCTCCTGTCATTAGCGCCACCTCATTGGCATTGGCTCCATCTCTTTTGGAAAAATACAACATTTTATATTAAATCTGCAAGAAGCCAATTTGTTTGTGAATGTAGCAACTAGTATATGTTGAACACAAACGTTTCTTGTCGTTCACGAACTAATCGGGTGGAAATTTGCACGTCACACGGGCGAAAGACATCGATTTGCTTTCCAAACCTCCACCATGCCACAACTTATAAAGGTCATAACGTTTCCAAATGGGTTGTGATTGTATGTTTCTGTACATTTGTCGATGAATTAATCTTCGCTACATTGCCCGATTTTTTTTTAAATAATTCGAAATATGTTGAACAAATCTAATAAAACCTACTAACCCTGAAGAATTATCCGTGAACATTCAAAACATCCGGTCCTTAGCGCCACCTCGGAAGTAGCACTGGCTCATTAACTAATGCATCGCAAAAAGAGGTGGCGCCCGTGATTAACGACCGTTAACACCCTTGGATTGTAACAGTTTGACATCATCAGCTTACAGCGCGTGTTGCATCCATAGAAACGTCTTTTCACTATGGCATTAGAACCCGAGTTACACGCAGTCCTCATGGAAGGTGTATACACTTTTTTTTTTACAGCGACCAGTACATTGTCCCCATGACACATGTTCAATTGGTCACGTGATAATGTTTGTGCGCAGTAATACTAATACCATGCGATCGGAGCTATTTTGTTTGCGAATGCAGAATCTTGATGCAAAGTTAGGTTAATTGAAGTAACGGACTTTATTCTGCAACTGATTCTTCGGTATACGTATATAATGTTACCAATGGTGCGAATTGCAGAAGGCAATCGCCCCAAAAATGATGACGCTTGTAAATATACAATGATGCTGTGGATTGGTTTTACAATGTGATACGACAGGACAGAAAGTGTTGTGCAAACCTAAAGGTGTTTTTTTCGTAATGCTACACATTGATATTTTAAAACATGTTATACGGGTCAATCGAATTTACTTTAGACATAAAAAAAATAAAACTGTAACTACGCGCACCACTGCATTTCCCAAAAATATGGAAATAAAATATGTAGCTCACAAACAATCTAAACTTCGCAAAACGTAAGACATTGTGTGCAAACTAAATTAACACGAAACGACATATAAAAAACGTCAGTGTCTGCATGTCTGACATTAAAGTTTACTCCTCAACCTTTTTGCAAGCGTGTTTTTTATCTTATTGTTGGAGTTTATTACATGTATTGTCCTTTTCATGTTAAGATTTAAT
This sequence comes from Dreissena rostriformis, assembly GCA_007657795.1. Taxonomy (NCBI): domain Eukaryota; kingdom Metazoa; phylum Mollusca; class Bivalvia; order Myida; family Dreissenidae; genus Dreissena; species Dreissena rostriformis. Next base: position 22,605 of record VMBQ01001722.1, read on the forward strand.
TCAACGTTTACTCAAACACGCAAACGAGCATGGGACGCTATGGCAATACACTTAACGCTTCACGCTAAACTCTTTAATAGAAAATATTGTGTAACTTACCCCACACTCTACTAGATCTAATTGAATAATCAATGTCATGTTATAACGATCTCATTGTTAAATAACATGTTGATTAAAAGTTGTGCAATATATCGCTAAATCAGACTTTGTATTTTTTGATTTTGTATAATTACCGGTACACTTGAATGGTAAAGGATCATAGATCGATGCATAGTATAAGTTAATTCGAAAGTACGAACTCCATAGCCACGTGATTTTCCTAAAAAACCATCGTACCCATAGATGCCCTGTCCGTCTGTTTCTCCTTTCCAAGTACGAGACGGCACACCGGCCCTATACTAGGCGATTCTCCGTAGTTTACGTCACAGCTGAAAGGCCCCATTAATTGAACACTAGAAACATAATGAGGCTTAATTATACTTTTCCAAGTCGCGTCGCATAATTATTATCACAGTTACAGTGGCTGGCTTTATTAAGCACCAATCATCTCTACGCACGAGCACAAATGGCGACAGCAGTTAGCTTTTCAAATAATGGCTGAAAATCGCATCTAAATTAAATCCTGACGTTCGCACCATTAGTTGTCGCTGTTAGTTGAAAGTATAGAAGCGTTAGGCTGGAGATGCTTTAATCGAGGTTGCAATTTCTAGCATTTTGAAAAAAAAAACACACTCTTCAGTGTCCCACGTCGGGTCCTAAAATTAATAGAGGCAGACTTATTGTGGCAGTGATGTGACATGTGCACTTTTCAGCGAAGCTGGCTAACCTAGGTTACTCTTTATTGACCTTTACCAACAGCCAATACAATATTTGAGAAATTTCCCGCCATTAGGCTCGATTGAATACAGTTAGTCATCCAGTTCCGGCTCACTTCTAAATTATAAGGCTTGTACGGATAAAGTGTGTTGAGAAACTTGGTTTGTTTCTGTAGTGTCATGTAAAGTAATTATTTCTTCGACAAACAAATGTATGTTTACAAAAATTGGTTGATTCTTGGTCAGCAAGCGCTTGTTGTTCCAAAACGAGGCATCAGAACGAGCGATTTTTGTGCTCGTTTGTTTGGAAGGCTGAAAAGTTTGAGGTATTTATTTTGTTGTTCTGTGGTACAAAATACTAAACGGTTGGTATAATTGTGTGAACTTATGTTTATTTTATTTGGAACAGTCATCAAAATGACTTTCCACTCGCATTTAAGGAAGAAAAATGGAATTATGTAAAGGGCACTAGCTAACCAATTCCGGTTCATTTCATGCGTAACTCGGGGGCCGTATCAACATAACCGTAAATTCCACGCACGTATTTCATGCATGATTTGCAGATTTGCTGTGTTGTGCACTGCCTATATTTGAACATTCAACTTGTTTTACATGCACAACATATATTGTAATTAAATATATTCATAATATTTCCCTCCGTTTGTAATGTTAATTAATGAACTGACCAAGAGAAGTCAAACAGGTATCATTTCAATTTATCTGTACTGTGAACTCCTTCCTTTGCATCCAAACCTGATGTTATGTTTATTAAAATGAGCCATGGATCTAAACAATATACTTCTTTCGATTATACCTGTACTGTACTGTATGCTGTCTCAGAACATATGTATAGAATATATACCAGGTAAACATTATTAGTAAGATAAAGTTAGAAAATGATTTCAAATTAATTATCGGATTTCTATATTCATGAAATATTTGGTAAAAACCCTTGGTATATCATTTATATTTGCAGATAAAATAGCCATCCATGGGAAAGCGAAGCGAAAGAAGATCACCACATTGTAGTCTGGCTGTCAAGTCGCAAAATCTGTGCAGCAGGTAATTCATTCCTTACAACACTTCAATAATTATACAGTGAAAAGTGTTCTCATAAGGATACACATACTCATTATTCCATTACAACTGCTGTCTGTAGCATAGAAGTACACTTTATAAAACTATTTTTTAATAACTTGAATGCAGAGTACAGTTTATACATAACTTAACTATGGATATAAATGTATGTTATAACCATGCAATACTGTATGAACATACCAAAATATCACGGGTAAAAGTTTACCTTTAACATAATGTACAAATATACAATGTTATTTAAAACATGAACTGTAATATAGTACACGTGGATTTAGCTCACATGATTACCTATTGCTACAAGATGAGCACAGTAGGGTTTGAGTGTTATCTTTTAAGTCCAGATATGATGAATATGGGACTCTATTTGATTCACATGGGTCGGTTGGTCTGTCTGCCGGTCTAGTGTCTGTAGAAAAAAAAAATGGAATTGATTAATTTCTGTGGCCTTTTAAAAGAGTGGAATGAAATTTTATACTTATATGCAATACCATGCTGTGCAGGGGCCTGTCAGTTTGTTTTATGATATCTGACTAGTTACAATTTTGCTGTGACAAGGGGCTGTATGGTGGTATTATTCACATCGTCAAGATTTTGACCAAAGCATCATCTCTACATTTCAGAAATATGGCACAGGAAGCATTTCATAGGGAAAGTTCTTTGAGCCAGACGAGCTTTTTGATAGACGTAAAGGAAAAGAAAGCCTCCATCAGACAAGCTGCTAAGAACAGTTCTGTTTCTGTTCACGCGTCGTCTGTCTGGTTAAGTAGCTCTGGATAGCAGAATTGGTCCGCAACCTGTATTTAGCAAAAAAGAGAGGGATGTGTATGACAACAAGGCTTCAAGAATTGTCTCTTGCATGTTGATTATTATCTAGTGTGTGCGAGTTAGCTCTTTTATGATTTGCGAAGAGGTTAATAAGCATTGTATCTAGCACTTATTGTCTCCGTTTGTAACAAGGCTTTTGGAAAGTAATCTGCTTCAGGATCCAAGCTGGCGTTAGGTTGTAAGGAGTTAAGTGTATCTGCACTATTTTATTATATACATAGGTACTGCTGTTTTGTGAATAATATTAACATTTTATTTTATATTATGATATCTCTTGTACCATGTAATTCATATGCATAGGTACTGCTGTTTTATGGAATAATATTTACACTTTATTTCATATTATTATCTCTTTTTGCATAATTCATATGCAGAGGTACTGCTGTTTAGAGCATACTATTTACACTTGATTTCATAGTATGATCGCTTTTTGCACCATGGTATTCTTATGCAGAGGTACTGTTGTACACCAAACTTTATTTTTCTACAAAATATGTGATAATATGATGAACATTCTGGTCTTTAAACTATACATATTTATTTTTTCAACTTTTCAATGCTGCATTTAAATTTTGGATTTTTGTGAACTGGACTAAAGAAAAAATTACCCAGCATTGAAAGTGTTATGTCAACAGGCAGTTGACTTGTTAGAAATACAACTGTAACACTATTACTTTTTCATTTTTTTATATTTGCACCCCACATCGTATAACAATGTCTTAATACCTTTGTCTCTTCTCTGTACATAAACAGTCAAAAGTGACAATCAAACACCTCTTTGAGATGACCCCCAGATTGCAAACATCAATAAATTAATAAGTGTTTCGAAACTGCTTGACATGGATCGGACACAGAATACCATGACAAACACACAGCATACCATGACAAACACACAGCATACCATGACAAACACACAGCATACCATGACAAACAAACAGCATACCACGAAAAACACACAGCAGACTATGGCAAACACACAGCATACCATCACAAACACACAGCATATCATCACAAACAAACATCATATCATCACAAGCACACAGCATTGTATGGCAAGCACACATCATACTATTAAAAGCACATATCATATGATTAATACGCACATCATTTCAATGAAACAGCCGATATATCAATAGTCAACAGGAGACAGACGAGGCGTTCCATATCAATCGTATAACAATGTCTCTATGCCTTTGTCTCTTCAAACACCTCTTTGAGATGACCCCCCGATTGCAAAAATCAATAAATTGATAAGTGTTTCGAAACTGCTTGACATGGATCGGAGTTAGATAAATTTGGATGAGTTGTTTACATGCGTAATTAACATACTAATACGTGTCCGATTTTCTTCAAATATTACTTAAATTACTGATATACGATTTATCGTTCGTCCCACGAAAACAGAGAAATGTTTCTAACGCAATTCTTAAATTTTCCGCGAAAATGCAAAAGGTGGACCGTAAATGATTGACTGACTCTACATTCTAGTTCTACATGGGCAAAATTGAAAATTATTAGGATGCAGTTTTTCGTTTTGCAACGGTGCTAACCGAATTTTGAATGTGAAGCTATCGTGCATCAATAAAGAAATGTTAAGCGGATACAACAGTTACACCCTAGTCAGACAGCATACCATGACAAACATTCAGCAAACCATGACTAACACACAGAATACCATGACTAACACACAGCATACCATGACAAACACACAGCATACCAAGACAAACACACAGCATACCATGACTAAAACACAGCAAACCATGACTAACACACAGCAAACCATGACTAACACACAGCATGCCATGACTAACACACAGCATACCATGATAAACACACAGCATACCAAGACAAACACACAGCATACCATGACTAACACACAGCATACCATGATAAACACACAGCAAACCATGACTAACACACAGCAAGCCATGACTAACACACAACATGCCTTGACTAACACACAGCATACCATGATAAACACACAGCAAACCATGACAAACACACAGCATACCATGACAAACACACAGCATACCAGACAAACACAAAGCATACCATGCCAAACACACAGCATACAATGACTAACACACAGCATACAAAGACTAACACACAGCATACAATGACTTACACACAGCATACCATGAATAACACACAGCATACCATGACTACCACACATCATACCATGACTCACACACAGCATACCATGACTAACACACAGCAAACCATGACTAACACACAGCATGCCATGACTAACACACAGCATACCATGATAAACACACAGCATACCATCGCAAACACACAGTATACCATGACTAACACACATCATACCATGACTAACACACAGCATACCATAACTAACACACAGCATACCATGACTAACACACAGCATACCATGACTAACACACAGCATACCATGACAAACANCAAAGGCGTTTGTACTTAAAGGCTATGTTCTCATATTGAGTAATTACTACCATATTGCTGTCTGTGTACTTCTATAGTTTAGTTCATACAAGTATTGCTTTTCCCTATCCTGATATTCGTTTTGGCCAAACCATTTTAAATTGATTTTGAAATTGAACATTTAACATGTAAAAGTATAAAGTTTTAAACTAGCCGTCGTTCCAGCAGTGGAATAGTTACCTCACTTTAATGCATTGCATTCCAACCCGCAAGGTATCAGGGTCAGTTCGCGGTCAGTAAACGGATCGTTATATAATATAGACGCTATCGCGTTAACTAGGTGAACTGGAATGGTTAACTGGAATTGTATTAAGACCAGAAATATGTTAAATTAAGATACTCGGCGATATAATTATGGTATGTCAATCATAGATTCGTAATGTGTTTTCAACAATACCACGATAAATATTATTTTTGATTAATTTAACAAGCATTATTCCACCATTTTGACCAATTTATTAAGCATGAGCGCGATGATTCCCGATACTGTTAATAATCGAATCAAATAGCAATGCCCGACACACCAGTTAAACAGGTTTGCTCATAGAACGCGCGTATAAATATCTAAAATATGTACGGATACTTCGCGTTTGACCGGTTGACTTATATGTTTTGTTTTTCTGTTTTGTATCTGTAGATATTTGATACGCAATATGTAATAATGTAAAATTAGCCGCAAAAAAAACACATAACATCCCGTTCTGCGTGTGATGCAGCTAAGAACTGCACGGAAAAAGACATTTACTATCTTTGATCTCATTCACTAAACTCTTTACCTTTCACCAACTCAAACCACAATCAACGCCGTATATCTTTTTTAAAGATATTTCTTGTAAGACATTGTCTGAATATGAAGACACACAGCTGTATTGAATTAAGACATATTTAAAGCCACATTAATACTAAAAAATCGACGGAAATTTCGTAAAGTGTTTCGTAAAATAAAGCTACCTAATAAAAAAATCAATGTACCTTATAGCAAAAGCCAAAATTTCAAAGCCAGATGTGGTCTGGTATCATAGATGTGTGTAGATATAAAATGCACGTTTCTATTGTTTCGTGTCGCTATAAATTCCATTTTAATTTCCCGCAATAAATTCCATTTTAATTTCCCGCACTGATATCTATTCATACGACACATGAACACTAACATGGTACCATATTAGTGTTCTTGTGTCGTATGCATGGATATATTTGCGGGAAACTAAAATGGGATTAATTATGTCACATTTTTTGTTTTTAAGTGCATTTTATATCTACAAACATCTATGTAACCAGACCACATCTGGCGTTAAAATTTCGGCAATTGCTATATGGAACCCTGATTTTTTATTTTTTCAACTATATTTTACGAAATATGGTACGAGATTTTCGTTAATTTTGAGAAGTAATGGGTCTTTAACTTCCTGTTTAACTTATTGTTTGCCATTTCTTATTTCGGCCAACTGATTGATCATCCCTCGCATTTGAATGACGTAGGATTCTGGTTTTTAAATTTGGTCATTGTTGTCAAACCAAAAATTTTAATGATATATACGCTTTAAGTACTTTTGTTTATTCGACCCACTAAGTGTAATTATTTGACACGGGTGGAATATATGTATCATAATGCGCATTCACATGTGATGCCCCGTATATGTCCATGATAAAATGGAGTCATCGTGTAATATGCATACACCTTAATTGTAATCTAATGCTTTGTATGTTCAAATTTCAAAACGTCTTCTGTAAATTAAAGACTAAGAGCACATTGAATTTTTTTAATTAACGTATATCTCGTCGTTCAAAAAGCGCTTGGTTCACCCCCCCCCCCCACACACACACAAAAGGCATCAATTTCAGAACTCAACAAATTAAATATAAATATCTTAAATGTAATGGATTATTTAAAGACATTGCACAAATATATTAACAACGAAATACTGCCTAGTGTTGTGTTGGAATATAAAATATAGCAGGGCTTTCGTTGGCTCAAAATCTTCTGAAGCCAAATCTGACTTGCTTTGACAAATTCCACTTATTTTGGTCATTTTATTGAGGAAACTTTATAGCTAATATTTATTTCATACAGCCAAGTAGGTCAATGTTTGTTTATTTGACCCCCTAAATGTGAAATGTATAACAAGAGTGGAATTAATATATCATACAGCGCATGCACATGTTTTATGCCTCGCATTGTGTCCAAAATTAAATAGAGCGAGTGATAAAAATTCAACGCGTCTTCTGCAAATAAAACACTAAAGTGCACGTTGAATGTTAAACATCACCATATTATATCACGTCGGTCAAAAAGCGCTTTGCCACCCCCCCCCCCAAAAAAAAATGGCGGGATTTTCCGTGGCTCATAATCTTCTGAAGCCAAATTTTACTTGCTTTGGAAAATTCCATTTATTTAATGGAGGGACAGTTATAGCCAATTATAATTTCCTGCAATCACGTTGGTCAATTGTTAGCCATATGCTAATTTGACGAATGGCAGAGTAAGTCTTGAATAGTCAACATTAAGTAGAACAAGCTTAACACGATTCTCGATCATCGATAATCGATTTTACAACAAAAACATGACAATGAAATCCTTACAAACAATATTACAATATTTGCTGTTCATGTTTTGTTCTTAATTGAATTTGCCGTGGAAAACTATTTACAAGTTTGAACTTTTAAAATATGGAGGCACTTTTACAGTCATTTTGTACACATTTTACCTTGACTATCGTTTATAATTTTCCAATACTAAATAGTTTAAATGAACTGAAAAATTGCCAGCAGATGGAAATTAAAGCTAGCTTGATTTATGTGAATTGTTGGGCCGATCTGTTCATCACTTTTTAAAATATCGATCAAATACATATACGATGTAATAGTAAAAGTAATAGAAAAAGTTAAAGTTTATCAACTATAAAAAAAGGCATCAAAATTAAATCTGACCGACGATCAAGTTTTTTCGGCGCATATCTAATGTTCTATAAGAGATATTAAATTGAAAAAAAATAGGTAGATAGTTCTCAATTGTGTCGTGGTCTGAGAAAACTGGGCATAATGCATGTGCGTAAAGTGTCGTCCCAGATTAGCCTGTGCAGTCCGCACAGGCTAATCAGGGACGACACTTTCCGCTTTCATGACATTTTTCGTTTAAATGAAGTCTCTTCTTAGCAAAAATCCAATGTTGGCGGAAAGTGTCGTCCCTGATTTGCCCGTGTGGACTGCACAGTCTAATCTGGGACGACACTTTACGCACATACATTATGCCTAGTTTTCTCAGAACACGACTCAATTATGGGAGGCGCAGTGCAATAACCATAACTATTGCCTCCATATTTTGAGAATGTGTGCCCTTATTAATTGTTAGATTACAAGTTTGGTAATACTTCGACATATGTCTTTATAGTACGATACATCTTATTGAAGGGAAAAGCTAAGAGTAAGTTTCGCTTCCTTTTGTTTGGTGTTTGCTTGTTCTTTAGTAATATGCACCTTTATATTTTGTTAGGAACATATCACAAAATCTGCAAGAGGTTAAGAGGTGTCAACACTGCCCAAGAGTTATAACTGTTGCTTCAGTAATTTATAGTTTTTCTTTGGTGAATGGTTTGTAAATTCATTGTCTTTTTCACTATCAGAGTTTATAAATTCAAAATTCATAGGCATAAAGATCTCATTGAAGGTAAGTTCAGTTCACAAGAAACCACTGTCTTCATGAAAGACTGATCCCGGAAATCGCACGAGTTTAGAAAAAACCACTAATCACCCCGGTACAAACAACGCTGGTCCATTATATCAACCAATGATAGCTTAATTTAAATAATAACGGTTGATACGGTGTGTGATTTTGAAAGGATTAAACATGGATCAGCTTTATTTTTACCAGCAGATTAGTGTTTTTTTCCGAAGGGTCGCTTTTCCAGGATATATATATTGCGCAGTTACTGCACTTTGTTGATTTCCATCATAATTTTTGTAACATAACATATTTATCTAAAAAGCATTTTTCCGCTTCCAGTTTAGATGGTTGTGTGTTTTTCGCTCCGTTGTAAAAACGAGAAATTAATGTACAATGGATACATTCATATCAGTGTTACAGGATAAATCATGACCAAACGTGAGTACATTCGCTTACAAAATTAGAACAGCGTTGAAAAGTCAACAAATAAAAAGTTATAAACAAATATTAATATCTCTTTGTCTCTGACGTTTGGCGGGTATATCGTTAGCAACACGAATTTCCCTCAGACATCATGCAAATCGTGGGACATCTTGGAAGTTGAGGAACTTTGAGAACGGATAAGCTCAGAGCTCACAAGTTACGGTTCACAAGCTCACACGGCTTTGTGCAGGTCCAACACCGCTCAGGTTATACAGAGATGGTGCTGGTGTAGCTTTCCGCATCCCCTGTGTACGTCCACTCGTTCGTGTTCGGGTTATTCGTGTGCTTTGGCACGGCGTCTATTAGCCAATAGCTCACCATCTCCCCCTTACCCTGTTTTGGCAAAAGTACAATGTGATCAATGTTGGAGGTTTTATACTAAATACTTAATACTAAATGCGTTTAATGCAAATAATGCTAGAAACCACAAATGAGTGTTGGAAGCGTAGAAAGGTAAAAATAATGTAATACGAAATTCTGTTCACACGTCAGTTTCCAATCAAATGACCTCAGGGGGCCTACCTTTACAGTGATTGTATGACGTCGTTTCAGCACAAAGAAACCGGTCTTATCCAGAAGCCTGAAGGTCGTCTCGTTCACCTGAATGATGTTCGCTATCATAAAAAGAAACATGTCAATAGGTGATATGTCCTTCATCCTATCGAACGCGATGGATCGGTTACATTACGTTTATGTAAAGTAAATATCCAACTGATAAGCGTTGTAAATGGGCTGTCCTATAAATCGTTCCGTTGAATAAAATATTAAATTAAAGACAAATAATGATATGCGCAAATTTATTTTCCAGACTGAATACACGTTTATAGATCTATCGTACTGGAGGAATAATATTGTTTGCCCTAACATTGCTATCTTTAGAACATTTATGATTTAATGTTTGTTGTTCAATAAAAGTGCTTTTTAAATATTAAACAATACATGTTTCTCAACGTCCATTAAAAAAAAAATCTGCATTTTGGTGAACACATTTGTAAAATAATAAGGTATAAAACCATATTGAGAAGTTATGGTTAGGTCTGTATTTATTACAGTTGTCAAAGTAAAGACAACAAGTGCTGCATACACGTCTAAGAACTAACTGTAGTTATCTTAATAAACATTTATATGATAGTAATCTAGTTCCATCGCCACTTTGCCAATGCGGAAAAATAGAAGACACTACTCACTTCTTACTGTTCTGTCCATTACATGCAATTTTAAGATTACCTTTAGTGAGAACTATAGAACAATACACGGATATATCACTACGCACATTTTTGTTTGATTATCTGTCCCTTATAGATATTTTTTTCTGTGTTTGATGCAGTACATAGTTTCATCGAAGGCTCAGGAAGGTTCAGAATGGTATAACTATCGGTTCTCTTTGTTTTAACATTTTCTTTTCTTATAAATTATTTCTTTGTTTCTACTTCTTTTTCTTAAATACACTGTTTCAACATTTTTAAAACAATTTTGATTCCAATTATAATCACATACTTGTTTAACCTCGAATCATTATTCATTGTTTTGTGTTTAAATGCAAATTACCGTCACTATGTTTGTGAATATATTACCGAGGAAAGGAACCCTACTAGCTTTGCTATCGTTCCAATCCTATAAACTTAATATGTGTGTAACATATCTTGTAAACACATTCTAGATTAAATATGTTTAAACCAAAGTAAAGAGGAGCCATTGATAATTAAACGTGGATTTACAAGTTAATGCAATATTAAACAAACGAGAGTGTGTACTTTAAAGTTTATTAGGTCTTTCCGTACTTGATACAGCACAATGTGAGGACTGGGAACTAGTCCCTGCACTCCGAAACAATAAGCCGACAGGAATCGCGCAAGTATACAAAGGCGAATTTTGAATTTCAATTTAAGTGTGGTGTTCTGATGGGGCGGAAACCGGAGTACCCGTAGGAAACCCCACTACTCCAGTTAATTACCCGTAGCCAAGCTCACAAGGGCCGGGTATAGGGATTGTAACAAAGTGACCGAAATGAGAATTGAGAGTACAAACCACTGCGCTAACCGGATAAACTAACTAACCAATCCGATACAATTTAGCACATGTTATGAACTCACGTTTTCCGGAAGAGCGCATGCGTGAAGCAGTGTTGACTGTATCTCCGAACACGAAGTATCTTAGCCTTACTGAGCCCAAGATACCAGCAGACACTGGACCTGTCAATAGCGATAAATGACGCGTGTGTAATAAACACCACGGTTAAACAAAATCATGCTGGAAATAATAATTAGTTAATGCAGAGTAATATTCAACGAACTTTACAAAAATGTGTTTCTTTTAACAGTAAAACTACTTTTTCGGGGTAGATGTATAATCTAGGTTTTGACCTTAATACATTACATACACAATTAAATTATGAGAAATTTTCCCGCCAATAAGCCCTAATGAATAAATAGATCTTTTGAATTTGTTCAGAATACACAGACTTAGAACAATATATTTTTCCTGTTTCCAGCATATGTAATCGTATTAAGTAAAATACTACTCAATTGCGTACATTTTAACGTAAAGTACACCGATCGTTGGGACATGCCCACTTTTCTGTGCATATGTGTTCATACGACATATAGACATAAATTTTAGTTCTGCAACTTACACGACTAAACCTGTTTGTATCGGCGCTGTTCTAATAATCAATCAGTGGACTATTTTGAAAATGTCATTATTGATGTTCAAGTTCCTGTACATTTATGTTCAAATTGCAAAATACGACATACAGACCATATCATTATAAAGGTTAAGCATTTTGATCGTTCAACCATTCTCATAAATTTTTCAGAAGGCAGGATCAATGTTTAATGTAGCAAACACGTTTTCTTGTAGACATGGATATTGACAAAAAGAGTAGAATAAGAACCTCCACAATTCTACGCATGTTTTCATAAAAAATATATTCGCTCTCATTTCATTTGTTTGTGTAGATGTGATGCAACAATCTAAATTTACGAAAAAACAACAACAACATTCATGAAACAAGTTAGCATAGTCATCTGGGATCTCGTGAAATGTACCCACGATCTTTTTCACCAACAAAATTAGCAATGTGGTTTTATTTCTTGTTTCAAGTAATCAAGCGTAAATAGAAACCTTTCCCAGGTCATGCTTGACGAGTGTCCGTGTTCGGCATATATTGTTTCATCTTGAAAAATAGTTTGTATATCAGACCTTTTTATCTATTTTGATTCTACTTTAGTTAAAAAGAAGCGTTACAATAGATTGAGACATTGACTGATAAAACGGTTGAACTGAAATAAATCAAGAAATGACTTTTAGATTTAACTTTCAAAGACACTATTCATTTATAAAAAACATGCTGTTGAATATTGAGATACCTGTGCTAATTCCAACTTTCAGCTGCAAAGGGAAATTTATCCGCGTCTCCCCAAACGCTTGCTTCTTCATCATGCAGACGATCTCCAGCGCCAGATAGGCGATCTCCAATGGGTGCCGGGAACCATTCGGCATTGGTACACCTGCAATTGGACGCAATTTGAAATTGAAGAAAACCATCAAACCCTAGTACACTGCAAGTCATTGACAGGAATCTACGTTCGATTCGCTTATTCCATCCATATTTATATTCCCCTGTCTTACATGTAGGTCGCTTGAATTTCGTCTTTAATATTGGAACGTTGCGATATAGCCAAAACAAAATAAAAAATACGGGTTTTATTATCTTTTCGCTCTCAAAATTTGTTGTTACTACATCCCATGTAGGAAATATACGTGTGTTGAAAAAAAGGTGTCGAAAAAAACTCCAGAATCGCAAATCTCGTAAAATCATATGGTTTAGTCTGACTGAGAATAGTGGTGGTCAGTTACAGCGTTCTAAACATTAGATTCGATAAAAGAGTGTGTGGTTGATTGTAAGGACTATGACGCCGGCAAGAGGAGTATGTTAATAAGGAATTAGAGGAAGTATCACGTAGTGCATAATATAGGTGGTACACGATATGGTTAATTCGTGTTTAATGTATGTCGACAACAGCTTAGAATTAAGTTGCCCATTCCGGCAATCTATTACATATTTTCCTTACCGGTATGCATTATTGTCTGACTACACTATCTTGTTACTAAAATATGTTGAGGACTTGAAAGCATCGTGTTAAATAATATCAGAATGAATTTCAATTAACAGTTCTTCGAGGTGTGTGCGTCTTTATTCCAACGAACTACGCAACACATCTTTCTTCTATGGTGACCGTGTCCTAAGACCGGACCGAAGTACTGCCACACAGATGATCACGAGCCAAGACCAGCAACAAATGTACGGAAAAGGTCAGTTATTGAATTAAATGATGGCATTATTATTGTCTAGAAGGGAATTTTGAAAATGATTAAGTTAAAAAATAAATTAAAAAGGCGTCATGAAAACTCACTTTAGAAGATTTTTTGTGAAGACTTGTACATAGTTTATGTATCATAGGAATATATAATTACATGTGGAGCGATCATTTCAGTACAAACATAAGTGGAATTGTGCTTTTTTTGGTATTAACGTTTAATTATCAACGCTTATGAATGATCGATGTTTCAATACAACGATTTCTACAACGAATTTTAGACGGTACTCTTGAACATATAAATAATCGGGCGTCATCGCGTTTTCTCCTAAAAGATACACGCGTTTTCTTTATAGCTGGAAGACAAAACCACAACAGAGAATCATCCGAAGGACATAAGTGTCACAACACTGGAGAAAATACCTACGACGTTTAATACTATGGAGTTTGTCCCAGTGATTCAAATATTTGACGTGCGTAGATAACGCATCTAAATTAAACTATGAATAAATATGCAACACTTAAGATATCATGGAAGCTGCCATAGTTGATACTTTGTGAGCACTGTGGCCAGTTGACGATCTTCATGTCCTATGAGAAACGATGACGATGGATTCATCAAAAACAATAGAAACAACAGCAGTATAGGCAGTTTATGTTTAAGCTTTAGCACTCACACCAAAGACGCAGTGTGAGCCTCGGTACGCAGATCAGAGACGCTGACAACGTGAGAATCAGCAAGGAAAAAAACGAAATGTCGATCCATCGACATCAACAGCAACAACAAATATATTCGACCCGAACAACACCTTCGATGTGCCATGTGTACCGCCTGACTTCACAACCGGACATATGGCAAACATTGGAACTGTGATGTTATTCCTATTCATTTCAATTTACATTAAAATTGTCTAACAATATCCTCACTTGTTTAATTTAACAGAAAAATTCGTCAAACAATTTATCGGCGTTTATTGTAGCATGTCATGTTTTTGTATAACGATATTTATTTCATACTTTGTTAGTTCAGTATTGTATTGGTTTTAAATATTTTTATATCATAAAATATAAAAAAACTTTCTGAAGAAGATAAGTTGCCTCATGTAGTGCAAAAGATTGGTTCTAAACGATATTGGTAATTCATGTTTATTTTATATCAACAACAACGCATGTCATATGGTTGTTTGATTACAGTTCGTGACTAGCTCATTATTTATTTTCATGTACAATGACATATTTCAATTATCAGATACATGTAAACGCCCGTCTAAAGCATTTTAACAACAGGTTCGGTTCAATTACCGTTGATTAACGTTGAGAATTGAGACCTCAATTTGTCTATGTATTTCTTTATATATGCTGGCTAAAATCAAGCAGTAAGAACTAGCATTCATGGGAGAACGGGATACATCCGCAATATATTGTATAGGGCCCCTGTCCGTATGCATTATTGTATGACTATAATACATTGTTACTATAATATTTTGTGGACTTGAAAGCGTGGTGTTTAATAGCAGAATAAATTTCCATGAAAGTTCTTCGAGTTGAGTGCGTCATTATTACACCGAAATACGAATCAGAATATTACAACGAGGTGGTTAGAACAGTATCACAATGCCTTTCTAATTAAGTCTATTCATTCTTGTGTTTGCTATAGATATCAACTTTCAAAAGAATGCTATATTATTTATGTTAAGAGCCGAATGACAATGTTTACAGCTACGGTGCCTTCAACGATTTGAATGTTTCATTAATCGATCTAAGAAAATGTTGCTGGCAAGGAAAATCGATGTTTTATAAGGTACAAATAATAATAACAATGTGAAGTTTACCTGAAACTACCATGTAGGTGTCGTTGATAGTCTCCACTTTGTACACGTCGAACATATTTAGTTTCTCGTCAATAGCCGTGTAGAGGACGTTTAGAAAGTCCACAAGGTCATGAGGAGATAACTTTGTCGTTAGCTCGTTAAAATCCACAATGCTGGTGAACATGGCAGTCGCAGATGTGAAGAATACAGGCTTAACCTTCGAGTTTTCCTTCAGTTGGTCGGCGACGTGTTTCGGCAACATGTGGTACAGTAAGGTTTCGTGTTTGCTCTGTTCATCTTTCAGTTCATTGGACATTTTCATCAGGGCTTTTGAATAAGTGTGCATACGCGACGTCAGTCCTTCAAAAAAGAATAAGATAACCGGACTTGCCATAAAAACAATCGCTGCTACCAGTGTGTAGGCAATCAGTTTCCTCTCAATGTTCCCAACAGTTTCATTCATGTTCGTTATTACCCTATTGGCTAAAACTTCTTGGAGAGTAGACAGGTAATATATCCGAATCGTCGTATTGTCGAAATACGCCTGTGCTTTCACAAGAGATGAATAGTTCCCGCTTAAATGACTGTACCTGATTTCAGTTCTAAGTATCTTAATAACACTTGTATTGTTATCCAGTTTCTCCTGTATTAAATGATCGACAAGTTCATAGAAGTATGCAGACGTTTTGAAGTTGAGATTTAAGCGCCAAATACGATTCATATAGTCATCATACATGGCTGCATCAGGGAAGTTTCCATTTGCAAAGAACAAGGCTCCGTACGCCCGTTCTTCCCCGGCGTCTAGCGTGCACCACGTGATCTTCTGGAACACGACTAAGGTCTTCCAAACGCCTCCAAATCCTGTACCTTCGATTTTGAAGATCATCCAATCTAATATGAATTCCGTGATTCCTTTGTAGAATTCGAGCTCAGATTTGGTGGTCGAGGTATTAATGTCGAGGGAAGTTCGGTGTGAGTTGATATATGATATTAGGTTTTTCTTACCTCGAAATTGCTTCATTTCAAGCGTTGTGAATTCAATCGGCCAGGTCGACATCTGTTCAATGGCTTGATCCGTCTTGTTATAATCTGCTAGCAGAAATGTCTTGGAGCCGAGGCCCATTTGGCTGATATACAGTAAGGTCATGTCGCGTTCCTTCTGTATGAGGAACAGTATCCTCCCCAGAGCGATTGATTTCATCATAGTACTTTGGACCTGAAAGAGGTGCACAACATAGTGAATATCGCAACAATTTCGCATACATGGCCCATCGACCCCTGACCCTGAAATCAATAAACGACGTTTTATACATACCAGGTTTGTAAACACGTCTCAAAGTGATGATTTGATGTTTTTGTATGTAAATAAACTAATTCAAATTGAATAAAAAATCGTCATATAAGTGTGTGATGACCTCAAAAATTGGTCCATAATACAATTACATGTCATTATCTGGGCGTTTTATTCTATTAGCTTACTGAACAAAGGCAGATAACAAAGTTGCAATCGCAGTACCACGTTGTCTTCACAATGTGTCCAAAGCAAGGCACCAAAACACAGGAATACAATGCCTGAGAGTTGTGTGTTCTAATAGATATATTTGGTAAGTAGAAATTCCGTATGACACTGATACCCCCATAGTAGTGTTTCCTGCGCTCCTGGCTCAATCCCGTCTCCCCTACGTTTTCCAACCCGTTTCTCTACGTTTTTCTATGTTTTTCTACGTTTTCTTACCAATATTATGGTTACAATACATATATTAATTATACTATTGGTTAAAATTGAAAATTTAACCTCTTCCAAACGCTCTTTACACCTCCTTTGTGAACCGTCGTGAACCGTTGTGAACCGTCGTGAACCGTCGTGCCCGTGCGACCGAGAGCCTCAAGTACCGTTTCCGGGGCGGCTGGAGGACTTTTGACCACTACCATTATTCGTGAATTTTACATACACACAAAATGAAAATGACTTAAGTATTTTTGTTGCTATATAAAATGGATAACAAAACGGTACAATAATTGATTCAACGGCGTATTCAGCAAATCGAAAATCCACCACAACCAAAGGAGCATCTCAATAAAGTTTTACAAAAATTTCAACACGATCAAAAAAGAATGAATACTCGAAAAGCTATACGTTTAAAACCTAAGAAAAACAGTTGTCTCTATGTAAATCATCCTATAATTGATTTTAAAAAGGATTAAGGTTATTTCCAAACCCTCACTTGGGTATGAAAATGACTATTACAAGTCTATTAGGCTTTTATTGTCAACCCATGAATTAAACGATTCGGGATATCCAAGACACTTGACTTACGACTTGTCCCCGCGTTTTCGAATAACTTTTTCAATTCTATATACTTCTTGACTTGTCTTTTGTAGTTCTTGTTGATAAAACGTACCCTGTATTTCCTCACCAGTATAATCAGTGATTTAATACGTTGGCGGATCTGTATATTGAACTTGTGACACTGTAAACACCTCCTCAGTCCATCTAGGTGTATATCATTTTTCAAATATTCCATTTATCTTAGTGATTCTTATTCTCATTATTTTTATCACTAGCATCAATAGATGTCATTTTGATTGATGAATGCTTTGTGTTGTTATAATCATTGACCATTTCATCTAAGACATCGACCTAATTTTTGGTAGAGTTGGCTGAAAAGTATTTGAACATTTTTTCCTTCATTGTTCTGTTCCACCGCTCTACCACGGAACTTTTCTTTTCGTTTTCTGTTGAATACAACTCGACTACCAACGCCTTAACATTTGTATTGTAAAACTCTTTTCCTTTATCAACCCACAACTTTTGAGGTTGCCTTTTAAGAAAGATTTTGTTAAATGCTTCAGCGACCTCAACTCCGGTTTTACTCTTTTAATGGAGCAATCCTGCCATATTTAGAAAATACATCTATAACTGTTAGCAAGTAGTTTACACCATTATTCAATTTAGCAAAAGCTTGCATGTCTTCTAAATCAGCAGCCCATATTTTATCAATGCCATGGGCAACGACTATTTTTTTTCTAAAACGTTTTACAACGGGTCTATGCAGTTTGCCTGCGAGCTGATCAGTCTATTTTAGTTCTTTAGCCACGACTTTTTTCCCCCTTATAACCTAACCCAAACTTTGCCTTGGTAGATATTATCGGCTTTATTATACTACGCTCAATTCTTTCACGGATCGTTGGGTCTTTAATAGCATCCATTTGTTCAAGCATAATTTTATCAGCTTCGTTTCTACTTGCTGTATCTGGAAAGTGTTCGCCATGATGGTAGGCAGCATTATCAACTCGATCCACTGGTTTACTCCAGTCTTTATAAGCACCAGTTGGAGTTAATCGCTCGTTTAAATTAGTTCCAGGTCCTGCAAAGTTCATTACTGGAGTATGCATTTCACCGGGAAATTTAGCCCAAGAAAGCTTTACTTTACTAGTTACCGAATTCAACGACGAAACCAAGTCTCCTCCAGTTTTAGTATGCATTTGTACAAACTGTGTTTTAACACAACCGCAAACGGCGCACTTTCCGCGAAGCATTGGTTTATTGTTTTTACTGACAACATTTTTCACATCAACTGTGTCAGTTTTGCTTTTGCACTTTGCACAATACATTTTTTTAATGAAAAAAAAAATAAATTATATTTAAAATGGAAGTTAAAGATCTTTCGTGGAATGATGTTATTACAAAAAAAAATGCAACAGTAGACTTTTACCGAGATCGATACGAGGTCTTATTATTGGTAAAAGCGGATGTGGAAAAACTATTCTATTGTTAAACCTTTTAGTCGCTTTTTCAGCCGGAGTACAGAATTATTAAGAAAGCATTCGAAGAAAAGCTACCTAAAGAAGAGATTATGAAATTGTTTGACGAACAAGACTATATAATGGAGAATGACGTTTCACCAGCTCTTTAAGTTGAAGAAATGGCTAAAAGTTAAGATAAGCCAGCTGATATTGAATGTTATTGTTTTGAAACGTCTGATGATCTACCTGATCCTAGAGACTTGTGCAGCTCTAAAGACAAATTAATGATTTTTGACGACCTTCAGTTGGAAAAACAAAACAAATGTGAAACTTATTACATAAGAGGGCGTCACAGCATTGTAGACTTATTTTATCTTGCACAAAACTACTTTAAACTTCCAAGACAAACAATACGTGAAAATGCAAAGTTTATTTGTTTGTTCCCACAAGACATGAAAAATATTAATCACATCTACAACGATCACGTTTCAACTGATATGTCAAAAGAAGAATTTAGAAATTTTTGTAAGGTAGCCTGGGGCCGTCCTCATGGATTTGCTGTTATAGATCTTACTAGTAAAAAATAAATAATGGTAAGTACAGATCAGGCTCTGACTACTTTTACAAACCTTGTTAATTAAAAAAAAAATCTATATAAAAATGGAAACAAGAGTGTTAGAACAAATGTTAGCGGAATTAAAACAAATTAGGATTAATACAGGTCCGAAAAACTCTTTTCCCATTATATTTGAAGGTAATAGCTCTCTCTCTCTCTCTCTCGAATTTGTACTTGTTTAGGACCAACAATTCAACTAGATGTAGACAAAAACTACGAAATGGCCTTGGTTAATTTGGAGACCTACTATTCATTTCCAAATATATACCCTTTAAACAATAACATTCGCTATAGCCCGGACAACGGAGTGACTTTGGTTGATATAAATATTCCCGAAGGTTCATACGAAATTGATGATATAAACGAATACATAAAAAGAGTTATGATGGATAATCGACATTACAACTCTGTCTTAAACGAGTACGCTATAACGCTAGAGCCGAACAGCAGCACACTCCAAACAGTACTAAATATAGCACCAAATTATAAAATAGACCTGACACCTGCAAACTCTATCAGAACGGTATTGGGGTTTAAAGGAGAAGTATACGCATCAGGATATAACGAGTCAGAAAATATTGTAAATATATTAAGTATTAGTAGCTTGAGAGTAACTAGTGATATAATTAACTCATCATATGTTAATAATTTGACTGAAAACGTTATATATAGTTGTTTCCCATCGGTCGGACCCGGTTATAAAATTATGGAAACACCAGTTAATTTGGTTTATTTACCTGTTAATTTATCGAAAATTTCGTCAATTGAGACAAAACTCACTGATCAAAACGGAAAACTTGTAAATTTGCGTGGTGAAAATCTTTCGATAAGATTTCATATAAGAGAAAAGTAAAAAAAAAGTTTTTTAAATCATATCTAAAATGAGTCGTCACGTTAATGTAAAAGTAAATATTAGTGAAGGTCAGAGTGAAAAAATTAAAAAAAGCTATTTAATCAGGCAGGTCAGTGTCTATCCGTTTATCACATAAGGATCTGGAGAAGATGTGTAAGCCCTCACTCAAGCACAGATTAACAAAATGACAAAAGCGTACCAAAGTGGTAAAGGAGTGACGATTAAAATGCCAAAGACGCAAATAGAACACAACGCAAAAGTTAAAGGTGGATTTATTGGAGCTATTTTGCCGATGTTGGAAACCGCGGGTAAGTTTCTTATGTCAAGCGTTTTACCAGAACTTGCAACCGGCTTGCTAACCGGCGTAGGAGCCGCAGCCGGTAGTAAAGTTGTTGACAAAATTAGTGGATCACGTGTTATGTATTTAAAGAAAAACGGAAGAGGTTGAAAAGTAACCCCTGCAGGTAAAGGATTGTATTAAGCTCCGTGGAATAAAGGTAGTTCGTTAGGGTTATATCTTAAGTCTGGAAAAGGGATGTACATGAGAACAGGATAAGGATTGCTACTAGGACCTAATTCACCATTTAGCAGTATTCCAATACTAGGGATGCTTCTATAAAAAAATATTTAAATATATAAAAATGCAAAGATCTATTTTGCCAATTCACAAGTTTATCCACAAGTATAAACGACCACCACCAGCGTCAGTTAAATGGTTGCCACACGAGAATCTTGCACATCCTGCAGAACCACTGTATGGTAAATGGAGTATTTCGACGCAGCAATCGCTAACTATTCAACCAAAAGCAGCACTTACTATTTCATTAAAAATAGGTTTACAGCTATTTCAATGTGTTTGTTCGGTATCGCTCAGACAAAGTTTAAAGGAAAAGAGATGTAGTTTACAAGATGGAATTATTGCTGAATCGGTTGACGACATAATTGTTATAATTCAAAACAACTCAGACGTTGCAGGAGATATTGTTGAAGGTGAATCTTTATGTTTTGTCACTCATCAGTCGTTTAAAAAAATATTGTTTTAAATATAAAAATGGAGTACAAAGATTCTAAATGTAACGCTAAACTATATCCATCTCTACCACCAGTTGTCGTTCCGTCGGCTCCCGAACTGAATAGAGTTGAAGGAACTGCTCAGTCATACAGACTTCAAAAGGTTAACGAAATTCAAAAAGAAATTGCCGCACAAAGAGACAAGCGTGCAAACTTGTCTAAAAAGTTTCACAGAGCAGTGAGAGTTATAGCAGGAGTGGACAATGCTCTTGTTGTTTCTTCAATGGTGCTAGGTGCGGCAGGGATATGAGTATTGAGTACAATCATTGCGACACCAGTTGCAATAGCATTGGATGGAGCTGCAATAGGTATCGGACTAATGTCTATCGTTAGAGGTCAAACCAATAAAAAGCTATGAATGAACGCTGAAAAAACACGAAAAAAATAAAACACTTGCAGATGCAAAGTTGAACACAATAAGTGATCTTATATCAAAGGCATTAGCAGACGATCAAATTTCGGATGAAAAAGACTCACTGATTCTAAGTGAACTAGACAAATTCATTCAAATGAAAGAAGAAATAAGATCTAAAATAAGAGTAGGTATGGATGAGGAAATAAAACAGTCTCTTATTGCGAAAGGACGTGAAGATGCAATTTTATCGTTTAAAAACATGTTTATAAAAAAGACGAACACCTCTAAATCAACGTTCAACGTCTAAAATCACGTTGAAAATTACGTCTAAAATCACGTCAAAAATCACGACTTAAATCACGTCTAATAATCATTATTATTTCTATTTAAAAATAATAATGTCGTTTTTAAAGATAACAGATCCGGAAAAAGAGACTTCATTACAAATGAGATTCTTATGTTGAAAAGGAAATTCGTCAAAACTCTTTATCTGAAAAACTAAGGGATATTGAACTACAAAGAGAACTAGCAAAACTTTACAAACCTATTACCGATCCGCAAAGAGAGTTAAAAGAAGCAACGTCAAGTGCGATACAACCACTGCCAGCAGCATTAACAGGTAGCGCTCATGCAAATGCAAATGCAATTTCTCTCCCTCAATACACAAGCATACAAGCAGAAAAGGATAAAGGACCGAAAGAATCATTAATAAAACTAGGTTCAATAGCAACTGAATACTTGAGATCGATGGCAGGCAAAACACTAAACGACTTTATGATAAAAGTGGCGCATTTTATATTGGTGATTCAGAGGTTGCGCTATCTGGAGATGATATTATTGTTGGAAAAACAAAATATACGTTGGGAGCTAATAACATAAAAATATCCTGATTCCAATATATATACTTCACACGATATTGACTCCTACAAAACAATTTTACTAAGCACCAATGCAATTGTGAATCCTGAAACGGGAAATGTAATATTAAGTACAGAAAAATTATTAAATCAATCTATGAAGCATATTTAAAACCTAAAAAAGCAATAAAATGCCTTCATTATTCAAGAAGAAAGGAGAAGGAATAGCGTTAATGCCTTCTGATCCAAACACACTCGTTGGCATGCTTCAATTACGAGTTGCGAGTTATTAAGCAGGTAATACTGGAGTAAGAAATGAAATCATAGACATGGCAGATGAACTGTTGATACAAGGGGTAATAAAAAGAATATAATACAAAATTAATGTTGCTAATTTAAAAAAATGATTGTTACTACTTAAGGAAGGTATATAGACAAACACGTTATTGGCGGTGCTGGAATGTTTGATACTGTCTCAAAATGTATTTAAGCGGATGGTTGAATATGGTTGGATCAACTGCTGCTAAAACGGCTGCAAATGTCGCAAAAACGGTTGCATCAAAAGTGAGTAGCGCATTTAAAAGCTGTTGATGTTGGAAAAGATGTAGCCATAGCCAAAGCTAAGGATTTGATTGATGGATATACTACACCAACCAATCAAGAATTAACGCAATAATCGAGGAACACGTTAGATTCTCTAATTAATATTGGTAAGCAAACAAACATTAACAAGTTGCTTGCAGGTTCCGGCGTCGGGACAAAAAAAATCCGCGATCTCGATTCAAGATCTTGTCAAAAGGTTGAACACAGGATCGGGTCTTCGACTTGCTTAAAAAAAATCTTTCTTAATAAAAAAGTAACAATGTCAAGCGAAATATTAAATTTTACAGAAGCTATAACAATTGACGAATCAATTGAAAAATATGAGTGTAAGGCGTTTGGACCTGTAATTGGTACGAATTTAAATACAACATGTGATATAACTATCGAAATCGGTTTGTATGATACCTTTACTCATCCTGCGGAGTCTTACCTTCTTATTGAAGGTAGACTAACTGAAGAAGATGAGACTGCATACGCAAACGAGGCCGCAATAGCGTTAACAAATAATGGGCTTATGCATTTGTTTGCAAATATTACAATATTACGTATAAGCTATCCTATCAACAAATAGAATCGTTGAATCATCCCGGACAGGCTACGACCATGATTGGAATGCTAAAGTATCCTGATGGTTTTTCTAAAGCGCAAGGTCTCAATCAGCTTTGGACTTAAGATACCGCTGCAACAGCTGTAATTGCAGACAACGCAGGTTTTGCTATTAGACAAGCATACATTATTCAGAAGCCTAACCCTAAGGGAACATTCTCATTCGTTGTTCCGCTGAAACACATCTTCGGCTTTTGCGAAGATTTAAACATACGCTTACACTTGTTAGAAAAACTAACAACGACGCCATCTTTAGAGCAAATGCAGTAGATTTGGGTAAAGTAAGCCTTCAAAAAATATCATGGTTTATGCCTCAGATTTTACCTGCTGATATGGATAAATTTTAGCTATACAAATCCATTCAGGCAAAGGTAGAAGTACTAGTCGCTTTTAGGTCTCGACTTAGCGAAAGTATTACAGTTTCACAGTCTACTTTGTTCAACTGGAGACTAAGAATTGATCACCAACCAAAAAACCATGATACATTTTGGTAGAATTTCAAACTAATCGTAGAAATAATCAAGAAAAAACACATCGATATTCGATCATTGAGTTCTTAATAACATGTATGTGACTGTTAACAATCAACGATATCCTGAGACTGATTACAACTTATCTTTTCCAAGTCAAAGGTTCTCACGAGCTTACTATGAAGCGGCTAGATTAAGCGAAAAGTTTTATGGAATGGATCCACTGGTTACACAGAGTAACATTACACCGGCGGATTTCAAAGATCTGTTTCCTATTATGGTGTTTGATGTAAGCAAACAAAGTGAGTGTTTAAAATGCAAATCCAAGCGACATTCCATAATAACGTACCCGCGGGAACGGAAGCGTTGCGACCAAATGATGACATTTACCTCCGACGGATCTAAAATGTATATAGTGATGACATAAAAAAAATGAAAATGGCTTAAGTGATTTGTTACCATTATAAAAAAATGAATCGAGTTGTTATACGTTTGCGTGATGTAGCGTCAACGGTCTGGGACACCGCAAGTTATTTGTGGTTCTCCATACGGTTTGATGATGATTGGAAATGTAGGGAATGGGAAATGGAAGGGAAAATAATACTAGTAAAGAAAAAATGACTGTTTGGAATGGCTAGACGGGTACGAGCCCATGATAGAAAAAGATGAATACTTGGATTGGCTAGAAAAGAAAAAAATGACTATTTCGAATGGCTAGAAAAGAAAAAGCCGAACGAATACTGTTAGAAAAAGATGAATATTTGTATTGGCTAGAAAAAAAAGATGAATAGTTGTATTGGCTAGAAAAGAAAAAAATAACTATTTGGATTGGCAAGATTGGGCATATGACGACCGAATACAACAAGAAAAAGAAAAAAGAAAGTGGAAGAACGAGTCAGAAAATATTGTAAACATCCCTCATGAATGCAATGTGGCTGAAGCATCTTAACAAAAGAAAAACGACTTTAAGTATTTTATTTTTATTATAAAAACGAGATACACGAATAAGTGCTAATTAACATGTGAAGGGATATCAACATTACTATAATGGAGTTAATGTTGATTGCAAAGGAGACCGGATTAGATTGGAAAAGAAAGGGTATTGTTGTTCCAGAACCTAATGCCGATGAAAAAAGACCACGAGGTAGACCTAGACACTTTTCGCCAAAAGTAATTGTTAAATTAACGAATGTTGAAACTGGAGAGGAAACAACCTATAATTTAAAATACCAAGCAATAAAAGCGCTTGGTTGTAATATAAAAAAGAAAAACAACGGACAAGTGGTAAATGGAATGAGGTATGAGGTAACGTTTTAATAAGCAAAAACATATGCTTATAAAAAAAATGAATTGACTTAAGTATTTTAAATATATATAAAATGAATAACAAAACTTTGAAAGAGTTGAAAAAATCCGCAAAAGATCAAGGTCTGCGTGGATATTCGAAGCTCACAAAAGCTGAGCTGATAGCGAGGCTGAGCGCAAGTAACGATGAGGATGATGATGTATGGGAAGATGCGAGGGAAGATGCAAGGGGTGATGATGTAAGGTAAGATGCGACAGCTGAACCTGCTAAAAAAACCTACTATGATAAATAGGTTATTTCATTGGGCTATTGGACCTGTAAAGAAAAGCTATGATTGGATTATTAAGCATACACCAGATCCTGTAAAGAAAGCGATAAGCAAACAGGTTAACGCGCTAAACAAAAAGGCTGACGCGTTAAAATCGGAAATCACATCTATTTATAATAAATATTACTATAAGAAGCCGCAAAGCAGTGAAAATGATACTGAAATTAGTGAAAGTGCTATAGTAGTTAGAGAAACAAAAACAGCAGTTAGACGTTTTGCTAGACAATACGTTATTTATGGAGTTGAAGGAACTGATGCCCAATCATTTTTATTTTTCTTGTTAGGGCTGAAGTTGTACAGTTCATGAGCAAACATCGTAAAATAAAAATGAATCTAGTGCTCGTGTGTTAAATGGAAAAACATTCCATATTACTTGAGACTGTTGTGACTGAAGAAGAAATACCGTTTCTTTCAAGAACTATAATAGTATTAGAGGGAACTGATGTAAATGAATTATTTACCCAAATGGTAGATAGGATTTTGGAAGCGTTTGCAAATTTTCAAATGAGGGGGAGCAATTCGAGATGTAGGTCAGTAATTAGACTAGAAATTAACACCGTAACTTATATACCATTAAGGGGTAGTTCATACTTTCCATTACCTAAGAAGTTGGCTGCTAAAAAGGCAATCATTAATATGAAGAATGATGATGCTGAATGTTTCAAATGGTGTGTAACAAAAGCTATACATCAAGTTCCGAAAAATCCTGAACGAATTACGGCTGAATTAATAGAGCAATGAAAGAGCTTAATTGGGATTGAATTC
The DNA here is from genome assembly GCA_007657795.1 of Dreissena rostriformis. Taxonomy (NCBI): domain Eukaryota; kingdom Metazoa; phylum Mollusca; class Bivalvia; order Myida; family Dreissenidae; genus Dreissena; species Dreissena rostriformis. Next base: position 49,654 of record VMBQ01001722.1, read on the forward strand.
CCCGTTGCAGTTAACGAAAACGTCATACGAAAATTTGAAAGAAACAACAAAATAGGTATGAACATCTTCGGTGACGCTTGGGCTAAGGCCTCCGGCAAGTCTATGATGCCTGATGATAATAGTGTGTATCCACTACTTATAAGTTAAGGTGACTACAGAACGGTTATGGACTTATTGTTGATTTCAAAACGAACTGAAACCGGACATCATTCAATGCATTATTGCAAAAGATGCCTAACCGGGTATAGAGAGGCAAAAAGCTTAATAAAACACGAGGAGTATTGTTCTTTAAATGGAGCCTTGAAAGTAGAAATGCCTGAAGATGGGCGGTCGTTATCATATTATACACGCTACTTCAAGTCAATGAGGGTTCCGTTTGCGATATATGAATCATTTATTGCTCCTATAAGTACTTGCGAGCCAAAGTCAACAAAGTCGTTTACCAATAAGCTTCAGAAGCATGTACCTATCGCGTTTGTTATCACGTAGTATGTGATGAGGGGACTGAGTATAGCCGCGAACCTACAGTGTATTCTGCTACGAGTGACACTGATGATGTAGGTCTAAAATTCGTTGAAACTGTCAATGAGACTGTTAAGGATATTTATAACAAATTTAAAATTTCTAAGGATATGATTTACACAAAAAATGATGCAGCTCAACACAACGCTACAACCATTTGTCATATATGTGAAGGTGCTGAAGGAGAGTTTAGAAACATTGGTGATAACGAAAACTACATCAAGGTTCGAGATCATTGCCACTTGACTGGGAAGTATAGAGGTGCCGCACATAAAAAGTGTAATTTAGAGTATCGAATTCCTAAATTTATACCAGTGATATGCCATAATCTGTCAGGTGATTACTGTCATCTTTTTATTAAAAAGTTAAGTAGCGGTGGTGGAAAAATCTCATGCATTCCCAATAATGAGGAAAAGTTCATTTCGTTCAGTAATAAGATCGTAGTTGATAACTATATTAACACAAAAGAAAAGGAAACTGGTGTTATACGTGAAAATAAAGTTTATTGATAGCTATAGGTTCATGAATTATAGCTTGGATTAATTATCGAAAAAGCTTAAAGATGAACAGTGCCATCATTTGAGAAACCCCTTTCAAGAGAGGGATGGATGCGCTATGAGTAGAGCACTTCCAACCGGAAATTTCAATTGGATGAGTGAAGATGAACTTGCTGATTTGAAAAACATTACGGCTAAAGACGGGACGGGATGTATTTTAGAAATTGATTTCGAATATCCTGATGAACTTCACGACCTTCACAATGATTACCCGCTAGCTCCTTAAAATATCATACCTGCTGGCTCGAAAGTTAAAAAGCTGATACCTAACTTGAACAACAAAACTAAGTACGTGCTTGAAAACTTGAAGCAATATGAGCGAATGGGTCGCTTAGCAATCAAAATTCATAGAGGAATTGTGTTTGTTGAAGAATCATGGTTAAAAGCATACATCGATGTGAATACTAAACTGCGAACAGAGGCTGCTAATGAGTTCGAAAAATAATTTTTCATGTTGATGAATAACAGTGTGTTTGGGAAAACAATGGAGAACATTGAAAAGCGTGTTGATATCCGCTTGGTTAATAATAAATAAGAAGCCGAAAAACTAGCTTCAAAGGTTAACTATGATCGATGTTTTATATGATGAAAACTTGATACTAGTGCAGATGAGGAAGACTAAGGTAAGCTACAACAAACCTGTTTATCTTGGAATGACTATACTCGATATCAGCAAGACCATAATGTATGACTTCCACTACATCAAAGCTAAATATGGAAATAAAGCTAAACTATTGTTTACTGATACAGACAGTACAGTCTATGAAATTATAACAGATGATTTGTATGCTGACATTTCAAACGATGTTGAGAGGTTGTTTGATAATAGCGAATATCCAAAAGATCACCCCTTAGGAATTAAAACTGGTGTTAACAAGAAGGTACCAGGCATGTTCAATGATGAAGCCGCTGGAAAACAAATAAAAGAATTTGTAGGACTCCGAGCTAAATTGTATTCGTATAAAATGTATGAAGGGAAAGAAAACAAAAAGTGTAAAGGTGTATAAAAAAGAGCGTTGTTGAAAATACCATTACTCATGAAGACTATAAAATACACTTATTACAGGTCAATAATTACTTAAGACGCAGACTGTTATCAGATCATATGGTCATGAATTGTATACTGTAAAGGCAAACAAGAAAGCATTAAGTGCTAACGATGATAAACGTGTTATACAAGAAGACGGCATACACACACTGGCTTATGGACATTTCCTCCTAAGAAAAAACCAAGATGAGCAATAATCTCACAGACGATCAGAAAATGATAAAGAAGTTTAAGAGCGTGGGTGGGCGTGTCGTGCCCAACATCCCCATTGACAACACGTTCTCATGCACCTCACAACTTATTGACGTAGCAAAGCAACTGAAATGTTCAAACGTTAGAGTAAGGTATGTACGTGACAACTATCCGCGTCAACCCAATATGCCTGGTACACACTGGACTGCATGGATTAAAAACGGTCGTGAAAAACTATACTTTGACACTTTTAGTTTAGAGCCTCCTCTTGAACTTGTCATGCATCTAAACGATCAAATGAAAACAAAACATTGATAGCGATATATTAAATGAGTGTTAATACCAAAAAGTATATTAATGTTGAAAGAGTTGTATTACCAAACGAACCTCTATCCAATTTTCAGTTGATAGATGCTGCTAAAAAGTTAAAAATTTAAAACTTTAAGGGTGTCTACGTTCGCGATGAACTTCCAAAAAAACCTAAAAAGGTAGAATGTGGAATTCTAAATGTGTGCGACTCGCAAGGAAATGGTTCACACTGGACTGCATGGATCAAAAACGGTCATGAAAAAACTATACTTTGACAGTTATGGGTAAGCACCGCCAGTTGAACTCGTTAGCTATATAAGGAATCCTGTGTATTATAATAGCGAAAGAGTACAGGCGGATGGTGAGGTGTTTTGCGGACACCTTGTCTTTACATTCTAAAACCATGTGAGAGCGTAAGCTTTCAACATGTAATAAACTCATTATATTAAAAAAATGTGTATATGAACATGTCTGTAAACATATTTGGTAAAACAAACGTCGGATTATCGCAAGAGTGATCTCAGGAGGTGTCACATTATCACAAGCCATTAATACGTTCTTAAGACGAGATGGTAAAAATGCAGCAGCTGAAAATATTAATATGGATTTTCACAATTTAAATAATGTATTTGATCCTGGTAATGCTCAAGACGTTGTAACAAAAAATTATGTTGATAATCGACCAGTTTCAAAGTCTGGGGATACTTTGACTGGTGATTTAAACATGGGTGGTAGGTTCGTAAAAGGATTACCTGTTCATTATCCTACATTGTACAGTGGAAATGAAGCACCCAGTTGGTCTCAAGTCAATAGTTTAGTAAATGAAGTAACTACTAATAATGAACAGTATATAGGTGATCAAGATGTTGTTACTAAATATTATGCTGATAAATTAACTAAAAATGTGATTCGGGTTATTTTCCTTTTTTGGAGGAGAATATTAGTAGAACTTGATTTATAGCACTTGCAAGTCAAGTTGTTGATGGTAATTTTTTAGCATACGGCGCATTTAATAATCTTAACGATGATGGGTCTAATGGAAGCTGGGCTACACCTGCAAAAACGTGTTGGCTTCAAATTAAATGTCCTGAACCCGTGACAATCTAGAGAGTGGCATTAAAAGCTATAAAAACAGGTAAAAATATAACTGGATGGAATATTATAGGAAGCCATAACGGAAAGTTTGAACCACTGTTGACATCTACAACTAAATTGTTTGGCTCTGCTAATGCTCCTTCGTTTTTCAATATTTCAACAACTACAGCGAAACAGTATTTTAGACTCGATATAACAGCAAGTACTGGAGCCGGAAATCTTGGAGTTCAAGTTATGCAGTTGTATGTTTTATCAAACTGATTTAGCAGTATCGAACTCTCATATAAAAAATGAGATTTTATCCGTTTTTTTCTAGAATGTAGTATGCGCGAAACTGATAAGGAAAATAAGAGGTATTTGGAACTTCTTGGTTTTGGAAAATGTGGTATGATTATTGACAATTACGATGGAACGTCTACCTTAATAAAATGTAAGGAAACGTTTAAAATACCAATAACATACAACGTCCAGCTGCATGATGAACTTAATCAAATGCTCTGGACTAAAAGCGATGAGTTCGAAAAGATGAAAGCAACCATCAAAGAGTCAATGAAACAGTGGATCAACGTTAAAAAACGGAATCAACTTGATCGACAAATACGTCTTAAAATTAGAGTGTGATATGGAGGAGAAAAATATCGCATTGTTGCTATTACCACTGCTTCCAGACTGTGAATGATCAAACCAAGCGTCATTGTCTACCAAGACTTTAAAATTAAACATATAAAAGGAGAATATGTTTCAAAGGCCTCGACAAAAACAAAATGTTAAATTCACGAAGTGGTCGAAAGTCCTCCAGCCTCCCCGGAAACGGTACTTGAGGCTCTCGGTCGCACGGGCACGACGGTTCACGACGGTTCACAACGGTTCACGACAGTTCACATAGGAGGCGTAAAGAGCGTTTGAAAAAGGTTAAATTTTCAATTTAAACCAATATCATGGTTAAAATATGTATTGTAACCATGATATTGGTAGGAAAACGTAGAAAAACATAGAAACATGTAGGGAAACGGGAAGGAAAACGTAGGGGAGACGGGATTGAGCCAGGAGCGTAGGAAACACTACTACTCCCCATAGTCTGCTTTTTGCCTAAAACTTGACTTATGTCTGAAAAAATATCCAAAATATTTCAATCTTCCCGTGTCTCCCAGCTAAAACAAATTATTCTTATTAACAGCACGTCGGTCATCCAGATAATTCGATACACGGATGGCACTTCGATAACAGAGAAAAAAAACAGATGTGAGTTTTTATTTGTATTGTATTTATGTCCTGTTCATTGGGTTTTCAGACACGGAACATTGTTTGGCCGATAAATGGTATAGCACTTCGTATTGCGAAGAAAAAAATTCGCGGAAGAAGTTTGGATTGCAAGAAAAAACAACGAGAAAATCCCATCGAAAAACAGCATTTGTCTCCGTAATCCTACGTGTCCTTTATCGAGTATGAAAGTGTCTACAACATCATGAATACCACCTATTAAAACATGCTCTATCTTGGTATATATTTCACTGAATACTATCAAAAATACAGTTTTGTAAGCACAGAAATTACTATACATGCTTGAATAGCAATATTTCTAAGTATTTTAATTTTGTTGAAATGCATACTGATCTCCCATTCCTCCATGAAATTTTTCTTCACAAAAAACTAGAGACTTACCTCTCGCATTTGACTTATGTTTTTGTCTTTTATCAAAATGAAATCCGTATATCGAAGTATCGGATGACCAGCGTGAACAATAGGTGTGACACAAGACTTCGAACTTGCAGATAAGAACTGCGATATATCAACTGATAAATAAGCATAAGAAATCAACATGGGACTGATTTAATGGGTTCAAAACATCGATATTCCAAATAGCGTATGTTCGTATTAATCATCAAATTTATAAATTAATTAAAGCCCCATTACTACTCAAAGACAACGAAAATTTCTTACACTATTTCGCAAAACAAAGTTAAATAATTTAAAATCATTGTTCCGTATAGCAATTGCCGAAATTTCAACGCCCGATGTGGTCTGGTAACATGGATTGTTGTAGATACAAAATGCTCGTTTTTATTATTTTTTTGTGACACAAATAATTCCATTTTAATTTCCCGCAAATATATCTATTCATACGACACAAGAACACTAAAATGGTACCATATTTGTATTCATGTGTCGTATGAATAGATATCGTAAAATGAAATCAATTATGCAACAAAAAAATCAAAAAGAGCATTTTGTATCTACAAACAACTATGTTACCAGACCACATATGGCGTTGAAAATTTGGCAATTGCTAAAAGGAACACTGAATGTTAATTGTTTAACTTTATATTGCGAAATATTGTACGAAATTTTCGTTGATTTTGAGTAGTAATGGGTCTTTAAGAAGGATAAAATCGGAACTGAAAATAACGAGGAATTTCGATTAACAATGTTCGAAATAAGCTTAACTACTGTATATACTCATGTATTGGATTTGAATCAATTGCTTTCGGGCATGAATATACTTTATTCAATACAATACATGGCTAATAATGTTCAGTGCATTTTTATCATTAAAATTAATTTCATATTAAGAAACTTTGCATTATTTCCCACTGCTGTTTTAACGGAATAAAAAACAATGTGGCCGCCAACCTCGAGAGACGCACTCTTGGCTACTGCATTCTCCGCTATGCCATGCAGGGTGAAGGCCAATCCAGCAAAGATCGGGATGAAGACGACAGCCAGGAGCTTGCAAAGCTGTAACCACTTTCCGGTCCGGCTCAGATAGTCCACGCGGAAACAACGACCTGTTTGTAAGTTATCAGAGAACATCGAATAAATGTATAAAGAAATACACTCTTTGTGTCTTAGTTTACGAGTAAATGACATTTTAATTTGTCTTTCAAAATACAAAATTGGCAACTCAGTGAGAGATTGCGATTTTTTTTTACAAGAACGAATACCCAATAAGTTTATTTGTATTAAAGCATAAAGTGCGATAGATTAACTGTATAACTATAACGATAGATAAACTATTTAAAAAGGTACTTTCAAATGTTTCACAGTCTTGAAAGGGTATCAAACTCCTAGGAAACAACATGGACTCTAGTATGTGAAAGTGAAGGCGTTTTAAGAGGCTTTTTGTTGTAAAAGTACATTCATTAAAAACAATGAGTTTTTGCTAAGAAAAACCTTAACCAATATATAATCGTGTTTTTATTATATGTCTTACCGCAGTCGACGTTCATTTTCCATCCAGCTGTCGAGAATAGGTTCAGGTGAGAATTAGAACTCCCTCTTTGCCTCCTCCTGAACCTGAATTGTAAGAGTTTGCCAACCGTTATCAAATATGTGGTGCATTTCCTACGCAATAATGGTAAAATCAAGCTGTGTTCATCTTAAAGGACATTTTTAGCAAATGCAGTAGCGCATAGTGCGAAGAAGAGGTGAATGCAATATTTTCATATCAATTTGTATATCTTTAGTGTCATGTCTCATTGATATTAGTATTTCTTATGTGTCATTGGCTCTGTGTCACTTTCCATCCATAAAACGACCCCACGCTCATAAAAAGTGTTAAACAAAATGAAGGTCCTCTTTGTTTAATTTAAAATTCCTCCGTGATAATTTAATTCAAATACATAATTACAATGGACGTTTGAATCTACCGGAACTATAGTGTTCTGCTATTTAATATACAATACATACAATACAACATAGCAATGAGTGGGTAAAATTATAAATGCGACTGAATACACCGCGAGTGTACGCTATTTTGTGACAAAAGTACGCACTAAACAAGTTCAATATTACACCCACCCACCTTTATATGGGTCATTTGGTCAACAACCCTGAACATCTTTTACGGTGCCCCGTATATTACTGTTATGAGAAAAGCAAAATTCGGAAAAAGTTCGCTTCTTAAAGCTTTATTTGCAGGAATATTTAAAGTTCTAATTTCAATGTATGAGTATTAAAATTGCACTTCACCATCAATATAATTATATTATCTTTTGAAGTGTAAAACAAAATTATGCATACATGCTTAAAATCTGATATATTGATAGGCCTATATGTGATTGGGAATTTTAGGTTAGAATAAATGAGGTTAAAAGTAAATTGAGAGGATTAACATCACTTAGGACCATTCTAATATTATGACTTTTCTCGTGAATACAATTTATTAAATCGTGAATGATATCGCAACCAAACTCTTAATGTCGTAATGTTACGGAGCGCATCGATGTTTGATAAAATTACTTATTTATTCGGATAGCTCGATCGTAGTGATACATTCGGGACCCAATCGAGAACTAATTCAGAACAATCCAAACGGACCGTATGTAGTCGTATCTGAACTTAAGATCAGACCTTATAAGATCGTAGCATCTGTAATAGTCAAATTGTAATATTTATCGGTAATAGTCGAATTGTAAACAGATTGCATATTCGCGCAAGGCGCTGTACCATAACGTACGGACAGGCATTATAACGTATCAAAGTATTAAATCCCATAGCAAGACCAAGATCAGTTGTGTCGTGTTCTGAGAAAACTGGGCAAAATGCTTGTGCGTAAAGTGTCTTCCCAGATTAGCCTGTGCAGTCCGCACAGGCTAATCCGGGACGACACTTTCCGCCTAAACTGGATTTTCGCTAAGAAGAGACATCATTTAAACAAAAAATTCGATAAAAGCGGAAATTGTCGTCCCTGATTATCCTGTGCGGACTGCACAGGCTAATCTGGGATGACAATTTACGCACAAGCATTATGCCCAGTTTTCTCAGAACACGACACAGTTATGTAAGGTCAATCGTAACGTTCGTGTCGGATTGTACGACAGTGGGGCCCAATCAAAATAAAAAAACACATAATACAATCGAAGCAACCGCCAAAGCGAAACACGCCGATGTCAAATAGTATGCATTATGCATGTCATCTTCGTGTTTTATAATATGTGTGTTATTCTCATACTTCACATGATAATGATTCTCAGACTTGACTTATAAAAGTCATGTTTTTTGAGGCGTAGCTGTATAATCAGGATTTTGAATTATTTGTATATCCAATTAAATGTTCGGAAAATTGCCCGATATTATGAATGTATTTTAAATAAAATCTAGTACTGCATTGGCCAAATTGGAAATTATAGGGATGAAGAATTGCGATTTGCAAAGATGCTAACAGACACTAAACTCTACAAATCAAACGACTCATTGTTGTAAGATAATTTATATTTTGAAGTGTGTTCTCATATTTCACTTTTTCATATTTCATAAGCTACAATTAAAGATATCATGCAATTATAGATGTTCCCTTTTGTTACCTACCATGATATACTTGCGGAAAAATCATGGCGTACAGTCATTATTGGCATAAACATAGTGTGTTTTGCTTTCGCAACACACATTTAGCCCTTTATTTAACTGAAATGCATTCTATATCACATGATATAAACGTCAATGCGCAGCCATGCAGCCTGTCTGAAAAGGGTTCCGTGAATGCCAGAATAGGCTATCGACATTTGTTAAGGTATGTAAGCTGGTACGGACACTTGAAGCTAAGAAAGGAAAATAACTGTGAACGTTCAATCACGATCTCCCTNTAACAATAATATTAATAATGATAATAATAGTATTGTTATTAATCAAATCATGAACGCTTACTGCGATATCCTGGATTTAGAAGTTCCTTGCATTTCTGAGTTGCGCGTATGACTATCTTCCCCAAGCTAATCGTGGACCAGTTGAGCAAATGACCGTGCACTATAATGACACAGAGCTCAAACAAACGATATATTGATGTGCGCACGCATTGTAGTTTAACGTCATATGCCATCCCCGCTTATGGGGAACTGTGCGATCTTTATTGGCCGTTGGCAAGTTTCACGTCTGCTTAAAGCGGGACTGTACGATTTTGTCAAATATTTATGATTTTTTTTTAAATGTGTTGAAAATTAGTATACATATATTTCAATATAAATTAAAATAAAAGTTAAGAAGAACATGTGTCGAAAAATGCGAAATAAGCCAGATATTTAAATCTGAAAGCTTAAATGGCTGGAAGCCAAATAAGCCAGCATGTATATCATGCATGTACGCTTCCACTGTACACATTCTTTGGTTGTTGTCACCGGCAGGATAAATTGTTAGCCATGATGGAAAGATTTGTAAACATATTTGTGATGAAAACATTGAGGTGCGTATTTTCATGATGATATTAGATTAACAGCATGTATAACATATGTTACCAGTGAATCATCTGATACAGCAATTTGTTTCAGCTGAATATGCACTTGGAAAAACATACACTCTGAATCTTGAACTTTATTAAATGGAAAAAGAACTGGAGTAGAAATGTACATAAAAATACCCACTTTTTAAGAAAACCGAAAAGACATCGATCATCTCTCTTACTTGAGACCGTTAAATTAATATATATATACATATACATATATATATATAAATAAAAAAAATATATATATTTATACACGTATTAACGAGCATATTTGAAACATCCGTACTGGTCTTGTAAATTACCATTGGTTCGTGCTCCGTTTTGTATTCTACAACGTGTCACACTTACCATATATCTTAACTTGTTTAAGATTGGGTTTAAACACTGCTGCGTGAGCGTTGTATACATGTGTTCGTACAATCTTTATTATTGGCTACATTATTACATGTATTAACTAGCATATTTTAAACATCGGTAATGACCTAGTCATTACAATTGTGTCGTACTCATTTTTATTAGGCAGTATACACTTACAGTGACCGTAAAATTCTTTAAATTGGTTTTCAACCCTGGTGCGTGAGCGTTATATACATATGCTCGTACAAGCTTCGTTATTGGCTATATTATAACATGTATAAACGAGCATATGTCAAACATCGGTAATGGTTTAGTCATGACGATTGTTTCGTGCGTCATCTTGTATGAGGCAATATGTTACACATTTATTGAATGCCGTGTTCCATGTAAACGAATCGATTCTTTTTTAATATCATCGGATAAACAAAAAACTAAACCAAATTATATTTCGGACTTCACGTCTTGCAGGGCCGGTGGTAGCAGGTGTAGTGGGAGTGAAGATGCCGCGCTACTGCATCTTCGGTGACACGGTAAACACGGCCTCGCAAATGGAGTCAACAGGACTGCGTTAGTCTTATACGTACGTTGCATACAAATGAAGTGTGTTTTTTTTTTAAAAAGGAAGTGTTGTTAAGATGCGATCTAGTATTTTTGCGTTTTTCTTGTGTAATAAAAGAAAGTTCATGGGTCGGTACACTCCATTGACACCAAGAATATTAAGTGCAAATTCGGTTACCCAATATAGAGGCCACATTATTTGCTTAATCTTGGCGACTCTCGGTAATAATGTTTATTCTTACAACATCTAGACCAGGTTTGAAATGTTGGTCATGTGGGATAAGAAACGGGGTCAACAGCTCAAATGGGGAGCAAACACGTATACAGACTTTATGTGCGTCATATGTGACTTGATAACGGTGAAATATAGTCTTTAACGTTTTCTTGATCATATGTACACTGGGGCCAAGGTAGTAAATCAAGAGATCGTTCGCATCGACTCTATCTGAATGGTGCGCCTCGAAAATCTTTCTAAGCTATGCCTGCTTTACTGATATCCGCGTGCATTTCCGAGACACTTGTGATATAAACTTATTTTGCTTCTGTGTCAAGTGTTTTTTATTGATTTTCTTTGGTTTTGCCGACGTAAGATGTGGTTTTACAACAATATTTCTCTCTTTAATCCAGGCGAGCGCTTTAGAGCCACCATTACTCTCTTGTTTTTCGTTGTCAGTTTTATTTTTGTCACACGTATATATTTATTTTATAAGTTTATTTGTTAAGCAATATTAGCTCTCTTTATTAGACATAAAATGTTCATATCAATCTGTGGTCAAACATCGAAGTAATACATATTTTTCTGACATGGTCAGCATCGCGAATACAGATGACCGATTCGTCTGCTGCGCACCTCGTGCAAATTGGTGGATTCAAGGTTTCAGAGAGAGGCACTGTAGATGTCAAGGTAAACACTTCAATACTTGGTCAGAGGGCTATAAGTTCAAAATAAATTACTTGACAAAATATACTTATTAACATAAACAATGATCTTAAATTACTACCTAAATTTTATATCAGATATATAAGCTACACTTCGGTTGGACATTGCTTTACACTTCGGGTGTTTCCGATGGTTCCGTTCACTAACCCAAATTCTGAAACACACATTCATAGAAATTATATTTCATAACATAAAGTAACATTTGGGACATATGTCGTTATATCTAGATCAATAATACATACTTTTTACTCGATTATCGATATACTATCTAAAATCGAAAGACCTATTACACACTACTCTCTAGGTTTCTCGTTATTCGAAGTAATGTCGACTTGTCAAATAATTCATAAGCCCGATACACTTCATTGAAAAATTTCCGATAATCTTAATTTCACTTATGATCTTATTCTCGTTTACGGAAGCTATCTTCTTACATTTTTCTGACGAGAATTACACAAATTATAATCATCTTATTATGCAATCATTGCAGGGAAAAGGCGCTATGAGGAAATTCTGGCTAGACGGCGTCTCCGATCAACCAGTAAGGGAAGAAAACTCAAAGACCTCTGCAGACATGACTTTGATAATGGTGAAAGAACTGTCCATTAAAACGAACGTGAATAAGTATTGAAACGACTGAAGACCACCAGAGCATCCAGCAAAACGATACCTTAATACGGGCGGGTTTCGAACATTATGTTTATTTACTGCATACTTACAAATGTACATAATACGGCCCGTATAGTTGATACGTTTACGAAAAAACAAATGGCGGACATTGACACGGGCAATGCCTACTGCGATACATTTTCAAGCGTGGACGCCATGATGCTCGAGTTAAACGATGAATCATAACACAACAGACGTGCCTTACGAGTATTTATGTTTTATGTTAATAAGTTTGCAGATTGAACATGGAGCACACTTAAGGAAATAATTGTTAACTAAACTTTAAGCGCTCATTGTTGTTGTAGAGATAGTAACAGCAGTAGAGTTATATGTGCAGTTGAAGCAGTATTGGTAGTAGTTTTTTCTTGTTGTTGTGGCCCATGTTGCTGGTATACTGTTCTTATTTGTTAATTTGATGTAGTTTATTGCTAGTGTTTGTGTATTTGCATTGTTCTTCGGGTTGCTGTTGCTCATTTATTTATTCGTGTTGTGTGGTTTGTTATATCTTAAGTGCTGTTGTTATTCGCCTATACATTCCTGTTGTTGAAAAAGTTGTGCATTAACTGTATGATATGTTGTTTTTTTTTGTAATAAATACAGCGATAACTGTAGAATGGATTATTGTTCAGCCATAAATTTTCGTTTAAATCATTTAGAACCGATGTTTTGGTGTCAAATATGTTTTTCCCTAAAAGGGTATTCACTTTTTTTCAAAATATCCGTGTTTTAAGTGGCTATTTTATCACACAACACAGCGCAAGTTAATTAACACATCGAAGACAGATTAAGATTCTCGGTAACGCTCGGGTTTATATTCCCTATATCGATGCTACATCGTGTCTATACTAGGTCGGACCATAAAGACCTCGTGAAGAGGCCGGCAGGACCTGGAAATAAACTCTGATCATCATCTACATCGTGTCTATCTATTATATACTGTCATCAAAGGGTGTGAAGGTTCGGCACCATCGGCCACCATTTATTTTACGCATTGATGTTTACTGATGTATACACTCGATTTTAATCAAGCACGTTTTACACGAGTTAAGAACCATAAACGCATATTTAGTGAGGTACGTTTAAATCGAAAAAATTGATTTACAGTAAGAAAACTTATTTATTCTTCGTATCGGAACTTTGATATATATATATGCAAAAAGGACAGTGTAAGGTTAATATGTGCGAACCGCATAGTTACGAACTAAATATCAAAATCTACTATGCCGATCCCAATAGGCAGATCGACGCCACGTGACCTATCACATGCTTAATGTGTTTCTTGATTAAAAATTTAGCTCCGTCGTCTGTTGCCAACTTAAAGCCCCTATAACGCTCAAAATCAACAAATAGTTTGTAAAATATTTCGTCAAATAAAGTTAGCAAATAAACAATCAGTGTTCCTTATAGCAATAGCCAATATTTCAACGCTAGATGTCATCTGGTAACATAAATTTAACAAGATATAAAATGCTCTTTTTTATTTATTTTTGTGACACAATATATTCCATTTTAATTTCCCGCAACAATATCTATTCATACGACACACGAACACTTAATTGGTACATACACATGTGTTGAATATATTGTACCACACAAAGAAATTTAAAAAAAAGAGCATTGTGTATCTTGTTAAATCTATGTTACCAAAGCACATCTAGCATTGAAATTTTCGCTATTGCTATAAGGAACACTGATTGTGTATGTGTTAACTTTATTTTACGAAATATTCGTTGATTTTGAGCGTTGTATGGGCTTAAAGTTCGTATGGATTACATTTGATTGTGATACAAATGTGACCTTTAAAAAAACTGTTCATTCCTGTATTTTGTATCAATGCTCTTTTAAATATATGATACTAAATAGCACAATTGTGTCCATTTAAGTTGTTAGCCTTCCGGATGTAATTTTAAATAAACAACATATTTATTTTTATACCGCTAGTAATTAAGTGTGAATTATACAATTAAATATCAATTTAACGTGTTATCAGCCAATACACAGCTATGTGCAAATGTGAGGCTTTCGAATCAGACTACTAACCAACAAGGTTAACTAGCAACGTATCAATACGAATAATAGTTGTGTATTTGCCGATTAACACAGATATTGTAAATATAGTTTTTGTTATAACCTATTTTGAATTATATATTGTGCAATTTAAAGAATATATATTCTTCAAATGCGTTTACGATAATTTAAAAACCATGTCAGAACCAAAGCAAGTCAGCAATTCGACATTATATATTCCTTTTTGCAATCATAAAACAAAACAGCTTTCATTTGCAATTGCACATGAAAGCGAGTCTGACTAACGCTGAAAATTAAGGCTTTTTTTCAAGCAAACTGTGTACAAAAGTAACACAATTCTACTGCATATGGACGCAACCTGGTAAGCTTTCTGCCACTTTATATGTTCTTATACGTTGTCACTAATCCAATAAATGGTCAAAACAACAGCTCAAGCCTATGAGGACAATACATTCTATAAGTTCAAGGGCACTAGGCGCCTAATGGTTTGGACAGGCAGCTGATTTTATCAGACGTTCATAAATGGACTCCTATCAAAAGGCATTATTAGAAATTGTTAAAAAGGCACAAAACGATAAATTGGTCTTGGAAATGGCATTGTGTCGGACCAAAAAACGAGCTGATTAGCCACGGATAAATAATTAAATCACATTATTTCAATTTTGTCAGGTTAAGAGTTTAACAATGTTTTTTTATATCATTAATTAGCATATAACAACAAAACATTCTGTTAACGGTTGCTCCGTGTTCTTCAAAGGAATACACATTATTCAAGAACTAATTATTGATTTCCAATTGCTATCAAACATTCAAATTATAAGAATGAATAACCCGAATTGCGGTACAACTTTCATTGGCCAAAAAGACTGACCTTGACATTGAGCTTCATGACCCGACACCGAGAATGGGAGAGAATTTGTTGTCGGTGACTCTGACATTCAGAATCAGTAATACAACTAAAAAAAAATTAATTGAAAAACCGAGCTAGCGATGGACAACCGGTTATTAAAATATATTTCTGAAACGAAATCAGCGGTATCATTCATATTTAAGGAAGGTGTTGCAAGATTCACCAGTAAGAATAATTAAAACAAACAATAAGTATGCTTATGTTAAGGATATACGGATGCCACCCGGAAGATCGTTTTCTAAAAACCCTTAAGCCGCGATTCTAAAAAGAACCTATCTTATTGGCTGAAGATTTAGATAGTGTGTTTGTATTGCTTCCAAATGCTAGATTTTCAGTTTTATTTTTTTCAAATTGCCCCTATTACATCTTTCGACCGTGCACTGCAATCGAAATGACTTGATTTATAAATACAACATATTTGATCGTTTACAATTTACAATTTTATCACTACTGTACATTTTAGACCACTTTAACATCGTACATCCATGATACGACAATATCAAAAGTTATCCTAACACTCTAATGTTCAGTCACGTCACTTAAAGTGCAGCAAAATGTACACTTAAGTAAACTTAATGAAAACATCCTTTGATAATTCAGCATTATTTTTTTTTTTTAAACAATACTAAACTGTGAAAAATATGAGTGTCACAAAGCATTAAAAAAAAAACTTTAACACATTAATTAGAAAAGAAGGAAAACTCAAATGCATCAGCGCATTTATGAAAATAAACAATTCAAATGACAAAATGACAAACAAGACAGAATAACAATAATTAAAAAGGAACAAACAAGCCAGTTAAATGTATAAGACATTCATGCATATTTCCACAAACATCTTCATTTGTCTAATACCACACCGCACAAGGTTATTACTGTCAGTGAGTCGAAACTAAATAGTACGAAGATATGATTCATTTGTGAACCTCATTTGACACGTCGTTTTCCGATCTTGCGCATGCGTCATTAGCGTCTCGAAATATATCTACACGCTCACTTGAGTCAAGTTGTGTTTGTATCTCAATCTGAAGGTCAGCTACTGAAAGAAATGTTGGCAAAGCTCCGTATGCATTCCTGGTTATAACGCCTACGGATTTTACAAAGTGCCCAAATTTACAGCAAGCGGCCATCCAAATAGTGTCAGGAACAGTGACATTGTTTCCAACGGCGAACATATCGGTATGCGGATAAGACAATAACGTACCAGTAAGCAAATAAAGCGTTTTGTTGGGTTTTGTTTCTTCAACGTTGTTGTATTCATAATACGGCAAGTTGCATTTTTCCAAAGCAAGCTTTCTGATTCTCAGTATAGCTTTCCTCCAAAATGGCACCACTGTCGCATGCATAGGCACGGTGTTTGTGGATGCGAATGCTGCAATTCGAGTTGCAATATTGGCTTGTAAAAGATCCGGTGTAATCAGTGGAAATGCCTGGTAAAACGAGCCGTTAAAATCGTCCGGTAAAGCTTGAGCTGTACCTATACCGCAATGGTGTTCATGGTTTCCTGTCATGTCATCGATTGTGAGGAGACCTGTCTGTTTGTGTTCAAATAAATTTGACACTCGATCTATAGGAATATTTGAAACCAAACCTGCAACAGAAGTCGCAATATCAAATCACATGTGTAATTTTGAAAATAAATCCTAACACAAGTATTTTTTTTTGCATAACTTTAAGCAGGTCTTCTTGAAAACATGTTTGTACGACAATGAAATGTTGAGTATTTAATATGGTTACGTACTTGCTTCAACCAAATAAGGAGCGTTAGGCCATTTGTTGGGACCGAGAGAAGTCACTGTGGCCATCGAAAGTAGAGGCATACGCATTTCTGTGTTATAAATTGAGGCGAAATAGTCTTCCTTGTGACCTAACAGTTGTCCAAAGCGACCTTCTTTTGAAAATCGCTGACAAATGATGCGACTTCCAGCATAGAATGGGAGACCCGATGGCAGATCTGAAAATAGAATTCCAACTCGATATAACCGATGTTTAAAACGCTATAATCATGTATATAACAAACAAATGTGGGATAGTTTTGATTTGAAAAACGGGCACTTGCCTGAAGAAAGGATTTTTTACAAAAAAATATATTGCAAGGCAGCAGCTGATATGTCGCTTTAATTTTCTTTTTTAATTTCGTGTTCACTGATACACTCATATGTATCCCGAACATACCAACAATATTATCAAAACTAAGTCTTCGCAGGCTCTCAGCGGTAAGTTTGTTTAGGTTTGGGAAAAAAAATCGTCTTTGTTGTTTCAGTGTAATTGATCACCTCTCGAAAATGAAGGACGTTGGTCTAAAAGTGTTTTTGCGTAAACAGTTACCAAAAGCATATGCGACATATTAGTTTCTTTTTACCTCCAAATACAAACTTCTTCCAACACTTATTTTTCAGACCAGATAGTTTCGCTCTAGGTGTACTTATTCTGTCTTTAGCTGTACAACCCTTTTTAGTGGAGCAGAACGTTTGAATAATTTGCTTGCACTGTTTCCCGGGAGTGTATACCGGCATGTGTTGTTTATCGCACCAGACGTTTGTATCTGAAGCCATTAGGTTTTGTGTAGTCAAAGGTTCTCCAATCGGCATCTGGTACTTCAAGTCAATCAATGTGAACTCGCAATTGTCTAAATTGAAAATAATATCATAATAAATATTGATCTTCTTTTAAAATATGAACTGGTTTAAAATGAAAATGTTACAGTTTCTTATTGCGTCGCGCGTTTTATTGTGGATCTATCAATGTACTGTCAGACACTTACCCTTTTCCATAAGGTGAGTCCAAAAGACGCCTGCAAGCAAAAATGTAACTATATGACTTAGGAGGCCAAACACTTTATAAATCAGATTTTAACCCTTTTATGCCCAGTGGACTCTCCCATCCTTCTAAATTGGATCAATTCATTTCCAAAATTAGGGATGTCTATTATATTTATTTCTATATTTAGAATATTTCTTACAGAAATTCCTTTAAGCAAACAGCGCAGACCCTGATGAGACGCCGCATCATGCGGCGTCTCATCTGGTTCTACGCTGTTTGCCATGGCTTTTTTTCTAGACGCTAGGCATAAATGGGTAAAATAAACGTTGTAATGTGTCATATTTGAGCGTTAATGAAATATTTGATTAAAGATGACATTATCACGAGTACAAATTAACTCAAATTGAGAGCATTTGTATATTCTAGTAGTAGATAGAAACATGAATACTGTTCACGATTTTGAAACATGCGAGACAAATCGGCAAACTGTGTTTTTCTTTTCAGTTTCAACATCGGAATTCCTTATATGTGTCTAGTAAATTTGANTATTAACATAAACAATGATCTTAAATTACTACCTAAATTTTATAGCAGATATATAAGCTACACTTCGGTTGGACATTGCTTTACACTTCGGGTGTTTCCGATGGTTCCGTTAACAAACATATAACATAACATATATAGATATATATATATATACTAAATATCAAGTATCTACTATGCCGATCCCAATAGGCAGATCGACGCCACGTGACCTATCACATGCTTAATGTTTGTCTTGATTTAAAATTTAGCTCCGTCGTCTGTTGCCAACTTAAAGCCCCTATAACGCTCAAAATCAACGAATAGTTTGTAAAATATTTCGTAAAATAAAGTTAGCAAATAAACAATCAGTGTTCCTTATAGCAATAGCCAATATTTCAACGATAGATGTCATCTGGTAACATAAATTTAACAAGATATAAAATGCTCTTTTTTATTTATTTTTGTGGCACAATATATTCCATTTTATTTTCCCGCAACGATATCTATTCATACGACACACGAACACTTAATTGGTACATACACATGTGTTGAATATATTGTACCACACAAAGAAATTAAAAAAAGAGCATTTTGTATCTTGTTAAATCTATGTTACCAAAGCACATCTAGCATTGAAATTTTCGCTATTGCTATAAGGAACACTGATTGTGTATGTGTTAACTTTATTTTACGAAATATTCGTTGATTTTGAGGGTGGGCTTATGGGCTTAAAGTTCGTATGGATAACATTTGATTGTGATACAAATGTGACCTTTAAAAAAACTGTTAGAATTATTGGTACATGTATTTATTACTATGAGTTATTAATTTCGTTCATTCCTGTATTTTGTATCAATGCTCTTTTAAATATATGATACTTAATAGCACAATTGTGTCCATTTAAGTTGTTAGCCTTCCGGATGTAATTTTAAATAAACAACATATTTATTTTTATACCGTTAGTAATTAAGTGTGAATTATATAATTAAATATCAATTTAACGTGTTATCAGCCAATAAACAGCTATGTGCAAATGTGAGGCTTTCGAATCAGACTACTAACCCACAAGGTTAACTAGCAACGTATCAATACGAATAATAGTTGTGTATTTGCCGATTAACACAGATATTGTAAATATAGGTTTTGTTATAACCTATTTTGAATAATATATTGTGCAATTTAAAGAATATATATTTGACTTTTTTATGTTAAGTATGAGACTTCAAATGCGTTTACGATAATTTGAAAACCATGTAAGAACCAAAGCAAGTCAGCAATTCGACATTATATATTCCTTTTTGCAATCATAAAACAAAACAGCTTTCATTTGCAATTGCACATGAAAGCGAGTCTGACTAACGCTGAAAATTAAGGCTTTTTTTCAAGCAAACTGTGTACAAAAGTAACACAATTCTACTGCATATGGACGCAACCTGGTAAGCTTTCTGCCACTTTATATGTTCTTATACGTTGTCACTAATCCAATAAATGGTCAAAACAACAGCTCAAGCCTATGAGGACAATACATTCTATAAGTTCAAGGGCACTAGGCGCCTAATGGTTTGGACAGGCAGCTGATTTTATCAGACGTTCATAAATGGACTCCTATCAAAAGGCATTATTAGAAATTGTTAAAAAGGCACAAAACGATAAATTGGTCTTGGAAATGGCATTGTGTCGGACCAAAAAACGAGCTGATTAGCCACGGATAAATAATTAAATCACATTATTTCAATTTTGTCAGGTTAAGAGTTTAACAATGTTTTTTTATATCATTAATTAGCATATAACAACAAAACATTCTGTTAACGGTTGCTCCGTGTTCTTCAAAGGAATACACATTATTCAAGAACTAATTATTGATTTCCAATTGCTATCAAACATTCAAATTATAAGAATGAATAACCCGAATTGCGGTACAACTTTCATTGGCCAAAAAGACTGACCTTGACATTGAGCTTCATGACCCGACACCGAGAATGGGAGAGAATTTGTTGTCGGTGACTCTGACATTCAGAATCAGTAATACAACTAAAAAAAATATTAATTGAAAAACCGAGCTAGCGATGGACAACCGGTTATTAAAATATATTTCTGAAACGAAATCAGCGGTATCATTCATATTTAAGGAAGGTGTTGCAAGATTCACCAGTAAGAATAATTAAAACAAACAATAAGTATGCTTATGTTAAGGATATACGGATGCCACCCGGAAGATCGTTTTCTAAAAACCCTTAAGCCGCGATTCTAAAAAGAACCTATCTTATTGGCTGAAGATTTAGATAGTGTGTTTGTATTGCTTCCAAATGCTAGATTTTCAGTTTTATTTTTTTCAAATTGCCCCTATTACATCTTTCGACCGTGCACTGCAATCGAAATGACTTGATTTATAAATACAACATATTTGATCGTTTACAATTTACAATTTTATCACTACTGTACATTTTAGACCACTTTAACATCGTACATCCATGATACGACAATATCAAAAGTTATCCTAACACTCTAATGTTCAGTCACGTCACTTAAAGTACAGCAAAATGTACACTAAAGTAAACTTAATGAAAACATCCTTTGATAATTCAGCATTTTTTTTTAAACAATACTAAACTGTGAAAAAATGAGTGTCACAAAGCATTAAAAAAAACACTTTAACACATTAATTAGAAAAGAAGGAAAACTCAAATGCATCAGCGCATTTATGAAAATAAACAATTCAAATGACAAAATGACAAACAAGACAGAATAACAATAATTAAAAAGGAACAAACAAGCCAGTTAAATGTATAAGACATTCATGCATATTTCCACAAACATCTTCATTTGTCTAATACCACACCGCACAAGGTTATTACTGTCAGTGAGTCGAAACTAAATAGTACGAAGATATGATTCATTTGTGAACCTCATTTGACACGTCGTTTTCCGATCTTGCGCATGCGTCATTAGCGTCTCGAAATATATCTACACGCTCACTTGAGTCAAGTTGTGTTTGTATCTCAATCTGAAGGTCAGCTACTGAAAGAAATTTTGGCAAAGCTCCGTATGCATTCCTGGTTATAACGCCTACGGATTTTACAAAGTGCCCAAATTTACAGCAAGCGGCCATCCAAATAGTGTCAGGAACAGTGACATTGTTTCCAACGGCGAACATATCGGTATGCGGATAAGACAATAACGTACCAGTAAGCAAATAAAGCGTTTTGTTGGGTTTTGTTTCTTCAACGTTGTTGTATTCATAATACGGCAAGTTGCATTTTTCCAAAGCAAGCTTTCTGATTCTCAGTATAGCTTTCCTCCAAAATGGCACCACTGTCGCATGCATAGGCACGGTGTTTGTGGATGCGAATGCTGCAATTCGAGTTGCAATATTGGCTTGTAAAAGATCCGGTGTAATCAGTGGAAATGCCTGGTAAAACGAGCCGTTAAAATCGTCCGGTAAAGCTTGAGCTGTACCTATACCGCAATGGTGTTCATGGTTTCCTGTCATGTCATCGATTGTGAGGAGACCTGTCCGTTTGTGTTCAAATAAATTTGACACTCGTTCTATAGGAACATTTGAAACCAAACCTGCAACAGAAGTCGCCATATCATATCACATGTGTAATTTTGAAAATAAATCCTAACACAAGTATATTTTTTTTTGCATAACTTTAAGCAGGTCTTCTTTAAAAAAAATGTTTGTACGACAATGAAATGTTGAGTATTTAATATGGTTACGTACTTGCTTCAACCAAATAAGGAGCGTTAGGCCATTTGTTGGGACCGAGAGAAGTCACTGTGGCCATCGAAAGTAGAGGCATACGCATTTCTGTGTTATAAATTGAGGCGAAATAGTCTTCCTTGTGGCCAAACAGTTGTCCAAAGCGACCTTCTTTTGAAAATCGCTGACAAATGATGCGACTTCCAGCATAGAATGGGAGACCCGATGGCAGATCTGAAAATAGAATTCCAACTCGATATAACCGATGTTTAAAACGCTATAATCATGTATATAACAAACAAATGTGGGATAGTTTTGATTTGAAAAACGGGCACTTGCCTGAAGAAAGGATTTTTTACAAAAAAATATATTGCAAGGCAGCAGCTGATATGTCGCTTTAATTTTCTTTTTTAATTTCGTGTTCACTGATACACTCATATGTATCCCGAACATACCAACAATATTATCAAAACTAAGTCTTCGCAGGCTCTCAGCGGTAAGTTTGTTTAGGTTTGGGAAAAAAAATCGTCTTTGTTGTTTCAGTGTAATTGATCACCTCTCGAAAATGAAGGACGTTGGTCTAAAAGTGTTTTTGCGTAAACAGTTACCAAAAGCATATGCGACATATTAGTTTCTTTTTACCTCCAAATACAAACTTCTTCCAACACTTATTTTTCAGACCAGATAGTTTCGCTCTAGGTGTACTTATTCTGTCTTTAGCTGGACAACCCTTTTTAGTGGCGCAGAACGTTTGAATAATTTGCTTGCACTGTTTCCCGGGAGTGTATACCGGCATGTGTTGTTTATCGCACCAGACGTTTGTATCTGAAGCCATTAGGTTTTGTGTAGTCAAAGGTTCTCCAATCGGCATCTGGTAGTTCAAGTCAATCAATGTGAACTCGCAATTGTCTAAATTGAAAATAATATCATAATAAATATTGATCTTCTTTTAAAATATGAACTGGTTTAAAATGAAAATGTTACAGTTTCGTATTGCGTCGCGCGTTTTATTGTGGATCTATCAATCTTCTGTCAGACACTTACCCTTTTCCATAAGGTGAGTCCAAAAGACGCCTACAAGCAAAAATGTAACTATATGACTTAGGAGGCCAAACACTTTATAAATCAGATTTTAACCCTTTTATGCCTAGTGGACTCTCCCATCCTTCTAAATTGGATCAATTCATTTCCAAAATTAGGGATGTCTATTATATTTATTTCTATATTTAGAATATTTCTTACAGAAATTCCTTTAAGCAAACAGCGCAGACCCTGATGAGACGCCGCATCATGCGGCGTCTCATCTGGTTCTACGCTGTTTGCCATGGCTTTTTTTCTAGACGCTAGGCATAAATGGGTAAAATAAACGTTGTAATGTGTCATATTTGAGCGTTAATGAAATATTTGATTAAAGATGACATTATCACGAGTACAAATTAACTCAAATTGAGAGCATTTGTATATTCTAGTAGTAGATAGAAACATGAATACTGTTCACGATTTTGAAACATGCGAGACAAATCGGCAAACTGTGTTTTTCTTTTCAGTTTCAACATCGGAATTCCTTATATGTGTCTAGTAAATTTGATATTTTTTAACGCTGTTACGCAATTGGTTCCTTGTAATTAAAAGAGGATCACGTGTTAAGGTTAAGACAAGGTTTCTCTCCTGCTAATGCAGCCGAAGTTTCACTTCATTATATACATAACAAGTAAGCACATATTACATGTATTCGTGAAATCCAAAAGGCACATACAACTTAATATTTACCCAGGCATATGTGTAATACCTTTTCATTGAACTGTTTTAATATATTCTAATTAGCATATATTGCATATATATATACATAATACACATACATATATCTATATATTTTATTTAAAAAATACCTAAGTCTAAATCGTCTAGTTTAAGGGCTTCGCACGTTTCAGCTAATTCATCTTTTGAACCATCCACAGCTTTGGTCCGCAAATCATTTCGTTCACGGCGGCAATAACGTGTATCGACGGCGCTCCCTTCGCAACTGAAATTCCCGCATTGCGAACGATCACTGGACTGGCACGATCTCAGTCTGACGTCCTGGTCACCCAACTGAAGCCACTGTGTCCATGGCGACCACTGAGCTGAAAATAACAATATCAATAACAATAAAAAAAACACTTAATGAAAACATATAGGCTAGAACTGGGAGTGATCCTTGCTTCTGTTTATTCGTTTATTCAATCCATGTATAATACTGTTCCACTAAATGTATACTTATTGATAAGCTAGATTTTGTGAATATCTGTACATGACATTTTGTACTTGGCATTTAATCAGAAAATGCTGGTATAACATGTTAAAGTATGTTTGACTAACCTGCCGAAATATTACACTCCTCGATCATTTCAACGATATGCGATCGTCCTTTATTGATCTTTGTGGACTGGTCTGTTGCAATAAACCAGTCATCTGTAATATAACATTGAAGGGCATTATGGAATGATTATCATTTAAAAAAAGTAATAATATGGAATATATTTTTCAATTATGAAATGCGCGTCTATTTAAGAAACATTCATTTATGACAAAATATGTCGCATACATGTTTCATCATCTACATCATGTAACTAAATGCCCTTGGAAGAACTTCACAACATGATCAATACTTTAGTTTTAAACTAATCATTTCCAAACACGTAATTTGCATTGAAGATGATTGTATGTTTGTGTTGCTACTGGAATTAAAGTCATGAATAAGCCATTCATTAATGGAGAAACTACGTGTGCATCCGTACATAATTGATAAACAGGAGAGTGGTCTGTAATTGTGGATTGAAGCTTTATGTGAAAGGTTTTGATAAAACAATATTCTATTGTTCAGAAGCTGTACACGATGAACAGCATATCATGTTCCAATATGTGTCGCGTTCTGAAAAAACTGTGCATAATGCTTGTGCGTAAATTGTCATCCCAGATTAGCCTGTGCAGTCCGCACAGGCTAATCAGGGACGACAATTTCCGCTTTTTTGGAATTTTTCGTTTAAATGATGTCTCTTCTTAGCGAAAATCCAGTTAAGGCGGAAAGTGTCGTCCTTGATTAGTCTGTGCGTACTGCACAGGCTAATCTGGGACGACACTTAACGCACATGCATCTTGCCCAGTTTTCTCAGAACGCGACACATATCATTGCAAATGGTTGCCACTGTATGCATAAAACAACGGTCTTGAAAAAAATTACCACGTCTTACGGTCGAAAAGTGTGGCTTGCAAGTTTATTGATTTCAGTTATGCAGGAGTATTTTCTTGTGTTTGTAAAATCTGATAGATACTAATTAACTCGTCTGGTGTTTGTTCTTTATATTGGTTACTTATAGGCAAATCATTTGATAACTCATGATTACAAATACATACGATCTGCAGTTATAAATTCATTAAAATATATTAAATTATAATAGTATAAATTAAGTTTAAGTTAATTATTGCAATAATTCGTATCCATTTTAATTATCATTTAGTACTTAAATTCAATATTCATATATTAATATTAAATGAATTTTCATACTAAGCCTTTCTGTTCTGTGTTTTGTGTCTTAGATATAAATATGAGATGTGTATAAGATCAGCTTCTTGCTACGCAATACCTTCGATGAGTGTTGACCCAATATTCAGATCTCTGTCGCTGTCGTCCGTTTTAATTAACCCAGAACCTGATCCAGATGCGAGTTCATCATCAAGAACCAAAATGGTATCACCCGTGCTGTTGAAGTTAATTTTCGATTCATTATTTTCAGTCAAGAAATTGTTCTCTTTATTACCGACATATTTGTCAATTCCTTGCTTCGTAATACTTGGTACAAAGTCGTTGTTACTTTCCACTATATACAACGGAACAGGACCTGTTTGTTCGTCGGATTCTCCCTCAACTAGCACAATATCATCGAGCGTGTTGTCGATCTCAATATGACGGTCAAAATTCTTGATATTTGCATCATTTTCCCGGGTGTCTTCGCCGTGTTTGTAGGCTCCATCCGTTTCCGGTGGCTTGTGGGATAAAACTGTATCAAACGTCCAACCGAGCGACTGGATTGTTGAATCTTTTAAAGCTATAAACGCAGGAAATCAACAGACACCTTATTTTTATTTATGTAACTGCCATAGCATTACGAACAAAATACGTTAATTTGTGTTATTGCAGTTCTGTTTAGAAAGGAAACACAGATAATAGTTATTACAGAATTGAACATTGCAAAATGGGTTTGTATAGAAAAAGAGAGCAAGAAAAAGAGAGAGCTTATAGTTGAAAATGCATTTAATTGTTTAATTGTATGTTCTGAATACAATATGAGCATGTGAATGTTTTTGTCTTTTATTGACATTTCGTGAACGTTCGCGCCGAACAATTATGACATTTCGGGAATTTTGTATTGCCTGTATATGTGGCTTAAAGTATGAAGCCTATCATTTAAAAGTATTTAAAGAACAAAAATAATAATTTACCTTTATTCTTGTTTCCATTGTGCATGATCAATGCACACATCACGGTTTGTGGAACACACAGTATCAGTAGCGTATTTTGAAAACGCATCTTCGGTAAGATGCACACAGGCGTACGTCTCTTTGTATATCGCTTACAAAGTATTAAGGCCACTTTCCATTTGATAAAAGTCAGTTAAAACAGCGACCTAAGTACTTCCATCGCCATCGATGAAATACCGGCAGTTTATATTTAATAAATGTTTTCCTAGACAGCGGCACTTAACTGTATGACTGTTCTCGGATACGTGTGAAATGCTTTGAAGACAGAGAGCTCTGGAGAAGATCAATATCGATCGACACACGGCAACTGCAGACGTTGCTGTAGGATACTGCGCTCCGACAGAAGTTTATTGCTTGGAAAGCTCTAATGTTCGTGACTGAAGTCCATTCGTCTTCCCATTTGCACATTATAGAGCAATGATGGAGAAACATCGTGTACGTCATTCATCGCGGACATGAGTTATTTATTAACTACTTCCATGATATAAATTTCCAAGACAGGCATATCATGCACATGGCATATGTGGCCAATTTCAACACAAATGTGTTGATTTTAATTCACGATAAATACGCTTAAATGTATGTAAGATTTCAACGCAATTATTAAAAGAATAAATAATTAATGATTTGTGTTACTGATATATCCGCAGATGTCATAATATTGTTATGCAAAGTGTAGCCATATAAATCAATTTGATAGCAAGATTGTATTTCCAAGTGTTGAAAATGTCAACATTTGCAGAAAACGTTTCATGAAATTTAAGATAACTGACATATGGGATACAATTAATGCATTTTTGTAATTCAATATGGAGATGTACAGCCAACTCTTTGAACATCTGCTTCTCTGAAACTGAACCAAATTAGGAGGACTGTAAAAACGAAGCCATACCATATAAATGCCATTTATAAACTGCACATGTTCATTGATAGGAACACTTTTAGAAAATTATTGTTGTGAATAACATAAACGGAGGTCTTTTAAAATTGTATTTGGCTTTTTGGAGTATTTTATATTAAATTTGCCAGAAAATATCACATTGTGCTTAAAAAAAATAGTCATCGTTGTAATTGTGCCTTTTGCTGTGTAATGGAAAAACAAGTTCTTGACATTTTACATGATTTGATTTAAGAAATCATGCAATGCCAATTATCTGAAGCCGATTTAACCCATTTAGGCCTAGTGGACTCTCCCATCCTTCTAAATTGGATCAATTTATTTCCAAAATTAGGGATGTCTACTATATTTATTTCTATATTTAAAATATTTCTTACTGAAATTCCTTTAAGCAAACAGCGAAGACCCTGATGAGACGCCGCATCATGCGGCGTCTCATCTGGGTCTACGCTGTTTGCCAAGGCCTTTTTTCTAGACGCTAGGCATAAATGGGTTAAAAGCACTTATGTTTGACAACATTCAAACTAGAGTTACCAAACTTGGCAAATGGGGTCATATCAATATGGAGAATAACAGTTGACATGATATATCTAAGCCATTAATGAGAAACTAGCTTACAAAACAAAAATGTTAATATGCCTATAGAAATACCAAATGGGTCGCCCAATACGGCGAATATTTCGCACACTGTATTTTCCCTTAGCACAATTTAAGCAGCAAATACGAGCGGGTCAGTGGCATTCACACTTCTGATAAGACTAAATATGAATGTTCTAAACATGCACGTGTGATAGATTGGCTTCACGTTAAGGCCCCATTAACACTCAAAATCAACGAATATTTCGTAAACATAGATTTAACACGATACAAAATGCTGTTTTTTAATTTTGTGTGGTTCAATATATTCAACACATGTTCCTGTACCAATTTAGTGTTCGTGTGTCGTATGTATAGATATCGTTGCGGGAAATTAAATAGAATATATTGTACAACACAAAAATAAAAAAGAGCATTTTGTATCTTGTTAAATCTATGTTACCAGACCACATCTTACGTTGAAATTTTGGCTATTGCTATAAGGAACACTGATTGTTTATGGGTAAAAATTATTTTACGCAATATTTTACGAAATATTCGTTGATTTTGAGTGTTAATGGGGCTTTAACATGTAGAGGACTGCGGTATTGGAACCTTGATAAACTCCAGGAAAGGCATTGTGCAATATAATAAAGGTATGAACTATTTGAGGATGATTTATATTACCATATTTTGACTGTGATGTTTGAAAAATTACTGATTTTATATAGAAGTTTTCATCCTTTAAAACTGTGTGTCAATATTACAAATGTGTACATTTATGACATTTAAGTTGAACATAAGTATTACAAAAATGATAGTAATACAATTGAGAACAATAAAATAAGTATTTTTCAAGGGACAATTACTGTTCTTAATGTAGAAATTTTATCGTTGATTCCATTTTTAGAAACGCTTATCGCAATATTAAATTGTTAACATGATATCATTTTATACAAATTTACGAACATAAAAAACGTATATATTCCGAACAATGAACATTGACTTCTCGCGTAATGTGAACGCAAGAAAATAAAAAAAAACACCATCTAGTAATTGTTTCTTAGGCATGTTATGATTTGTAAATGATCATATAGACGTTAATTCCGAATCAAATGAATACATTTCCATCATTCCGTTGTTTTATTAAGTTGTCGTTTACAATCCGACGTTTCGACACTTTATAAACCATCACAATGAAAACTTACGTAGAACCTTCCCACATAACAATCATAGATAGATAGATGTTAAATTCCATCCAAAACGCCATATGAGGCACATGAGGACAACATATTTTCACAAGTAATAAACAAAAGAAACAAACGCAAAATGCAACAAAAGCACACACGCCCGCACGCACACACGCATGCATACACACACAAACACACACACAAACACACACACACACGCAATCTCATACACACTCTCACAAGTAAACAAAACATACATAAACGTACACTAACAAAACTTGTTTAAACCATGACAAAAGCGGAGAAGCTCATTATGAATGAGAAATAATAATACTCGAAAAATTCTTTAAAGTGAGACTGTACGATTTTGCCAAATATTTATGATTTTACATAAAATGTGAAAAAAACTCATTATACATATATTTAAATATAAATTAAATAAAAGTTAAGAAGAACATGTGTCGAAAAATGCGAAAAAGGCCGGATATTTAATTCTGAAATCGAAAAAGGCTGTTCAGCCGAATTCGCCAGCATATATATCATGCATGTACAATTTGAATCTAAATTTAGTTTAAGTGCAGATTTGTTCATACGACACAAAGACACATTTTTGTTTTCTAGCAAAAACGAGTAAAAGTGTCGGCATCGGCTTTAACCAGCGCTAACTTGTCTTTGCTGCATTTTATGAAATTCGTATTCAATGTATAGTTTTTCTTGCATATTTTGTGTTTTTGTAAAATATTTTTATCAATATATTACAATCTAACACATACGAAAATCGTACAGTCTCACTTTAAATAACAAAATCAACATATAGTTACCGATCAGTAAGTCCTATCGAAACCAAATATACAACTTATCGGATATTAGAACAAAGATGATGTCATCAAATTACATAGCAACAGAGATATAAAACAAAAAGATACACATAGTATAATCATATAAACAAATCGTAATATAATGATGAAGACAGTTAAATGTAGGAATCCAAATTATTATGAACATCTGCAAAACATACTTTTTTCATATGATTAAATATCATCTGAATGATACATGAGAGTAACATTGAAAAACATAATAAAGATCAAGTAATATAACATTGAAAACAGAATATAGATAAAATACTTCCTATAAAAGTTAATGATTTTCTTAATTAAACAAGTACGTAAATACCCATTTTAAAATTGTATGATATTTCATGAACCAAAAACAGTCATTTTGTGTTGCATTTTAAGTCATACATGGACATAAAAAGCTGATGCCCTAGTAAAAGAAGTTCTTGATCTCCCGACTAAAAATGTTCAGTTACCAAATATTGATTTTAAATAAGCATAAGAATGGCAAGCAATTTAAAATGGCGCAACACTTAACGAATTGTATGAAATGAAGCATATTCGTGATACTGGAACATCGTTTAGTCTGTAAGTTATACATGACCAAATTGTATTGAGCCATTGCAGAATACCCGTATGACACATTCGCACCTTCTTGAAGGATATTATTGTATACCTTGCAATGAGTACTTTATTGCGCTGACCTAGTATATTGTCACGTAAAGCATATAAAAGAAAACGTTTACAATTTTTTCTTAAAATCTTTTATTGTAGGACATCATTGTGTAATCACTTAAACCCAATTTCGCTAAAATATTCAAACAGCATAAAATGTTTAAAACGTGGTCAGTCACTAATTAATTTTCAGATAATATTTACTCGCCCATAGGTCATAACTTCAATTAGTGTTTTCCACTCCGGGTTTAGTATTGTTTAATTGGCTGGTCTTTTCCTATTTATTAAAGTGAGACTGTACGATGTTCATATGTGTCAGATTGTAATATATTGATAAAAACGAAATAGGCAAGAAAAATTATACATTGATGACGAATTTCATAGATTAAAAGAGATGAGTACATATAACAAAAGTAGGTGTATGTTGATTTATCGATTTCAACATAAACATTTGGAACGGCATTAGATAAACTAACGTGTTGTGTTGCCGTTAAATCCAAATGAAAAAAAAAATAAAAAATATTCAAACATGTAAAACCTTGATGAATATCACTCTAGAACAATAAATAAAAAAATATATTCAACTTCCAACATTTTATTGTTGCTGTTTTTTGTTTTTTTTTAATTTAGTTGGTTTGTGAGTGCTTACCCCGAAGGAAGTATATGTGAAGAAAAATGTGTATTTGTTTATTGAAAATCCCAAAAGATACATGATACAAAAGCAGATAAACAATACAAACACTTTTAAATACGCCTTGCAATGTTAACACAACCTTTGTGCTAATATTGAAAATGAACGGTTAACTGCACCTATTCTCGAAAAGAAGTAATAATCCCCCAAAGGGTCAGTTGTTATCTAAATACACGTTTATATGATCAAAATACGGGACGAAAATATATGTGTCGTGTTCTGAGAAAACTTAGGCGGAAAGTGTCGTCCCGGATTAGCCTGTGCGGACTTCACAGGCTAATCTGGGATGACACTTCACGCACAAGCATTTTGCCCAGTTTTCTCAGAACACGACACATATAACAATACAATTACAATTGCCGATGACAACGCCTTCCATTTCTCTATGTTCTTTAATAAGACTGAACAGGACCACATCTGCCGGTCGTATTTCTTTTATTTTGCAAATACTTGTTACCATAGGTTACGGTTTACAGTTCATTTTATTCAAAAACAATCACAGAAAATATTGTGTAAAGTATTAGCGCATTAATTTCTTTTGCTTAAGCAAACATCAGTAACATTGTCTGGTCGTTCTACGTAAACACATGAAGCACACGAAAGTTCAAATCATTGTTTGGTCAAGAACAACTTAGTCAATGTATGCATGTACCACTACGTATTCACTTTTTATATTTAACCATGCAGTTCGGTCAATTTACAACGCCATGCGTAACTTGATGTAATGTCGTGATTCGTATTAATTGAGTGAATGCAGTTGATGGTATGCTACATGATTGAAATACCTCAGCAATATAAACTAACATCATTGTTAGTTTTGATAAAGATTGTAGAACATGTTTTTGTCTTATTTCTTTTCATTATTTATAATATTTTCAGGCTATTGTTGATAATGGCGCCAAATTACCAACGTTGTTTTTTTTTTAAACTGATTACTGTAAAATAGTTATTTCAGTTGAATTGATAGGGTTAGTTTTGTCCATTAGTAATACTAGACAGTAAAAGAACCAATAGGTAGGTCAGGTACGCATGAATGGACA
Organism: Dreissena rostriformis; assembly: GCA_007657795.1. NCBI lineage: Eukaryota > Metazoa > Mollusca > Bivalvia > Myida > Dreissenidae > Dreissena > Dreissena rostriformis. Next base: position 82,465 of record VMBQ01001722.1, read on the forward strand.
GCAACAACTTAAGTTATGATAAAGCTCTTTTATAATTACTATCGTTATCATTTAAATGAGTTTGATATGTTTGTCTACTCATTAAACGTCCCTTTCAAGTGATAATTATGTGAGGTTCGGCTATCGTTTAATAGATGCTTTGAATCGACCGTTCCGAGGCGGTAACCCTGGTTTAATATTTGGTTTAGGTTTAATATTTGAGTTTTCTCTATGAGGTTCATATATAACGGGTGACCCCGGGGTAGACCACTTTAGACAAAACCTTTTAGAGGACCTTTTCATGATAAAACATACAATTATAAAATTCGGTTTCAGACAATAATATCTGTAATACAAATTACAGAAACAAGTCGTTGTTGAAGAGGCCAGTTGTGATTCAAGAGATATTATTTAAAAACAAATGTGTGCATACCAAACATGTGATCCTAACGAATTCAGATCATATTCTTTTTAAAGTGTTATATATGCATATAATAAAAACCAGTTACCAGCAAGACAGGACCAATTTTGACACCAAGTCGATTTAATTAATGTGGAGGGGAAACGGTGTCCAGTGTCACATAACACATACCAAACATGTGGGCCTAGTATCGAAGAGTTTAAGGTTTTACCAAGTACATATAAGGAAGACAACTTACACCCAGGGCGGGGCAAATATTGACCCCATAGGTGTATGATTAAAACAAACTTTGTAGAGAATCACAATAAATGTTACATACTAAATTTAAAGCCAAACATAAATACTCAAAAATCAACGGAAATTTCGTAAAGTATTTCGTAAAATAAAGTTACCTAATAAAAAATCAATGTTCCTTATAGCAATTTCCAAAATTTCAAAGCCAAATGTGTTCTGGTTACATAGATGTTTGTAGATATAAAATGCACGTTTTTATTTTGTCGTGTCACAATAAATTTCATGTTAATTTCCCGCACTGATATCTATTCATACGACACATGAACACTAACATGGTACCATTTTAGTGTTCTTGTGTCGTGTGAATAGATATATTTGTGGGAAATTAAAATGGAATTCATTGTGTCACAAACAAAACATAAACGTTCATTTTATATCTACAAACATCTATGTTACCAGACCACATCTGGCGTTAATTTCGGCAATTGCAATAAGGAACACTGATTTTTAACTTTATTTTACGAAATATCTTACGAAATTTTCTTTGATTTTGAGTAGTAATGGGTCTTTAAATATTCGTGTCGTGCGATTTAAGGGAAGATTTTTACAGTTGTCCTTTTTTAAAACCCATTTCAGGGGCATAATTTATCAACAAAACCATTTGAGCAATTTTAATAGAGAACAACCAATGAATCGTTTCTGTACCTTTGTCAGTGCAGCGATTCAGGAAATATTTCGTTTTAAGAACTGAACGTTGACAGACACACGCACGCAAATCAGTACATCATGTTACAAAATGACGACGGACATCACGGTATTCCATTAGCTCACCATGAGAACTTTGTGCGCGCTATTTTTCGACATCTTTACCGGGCGTGGACCTCATAATGATAAAAAAAATGCATCATATGACCATAAGCATGATGTAAGGTGTATTTGATTGTGTGTTTGTTTGAATTGCAGTCCTATAACGAATGTCAGTGACTGACTGTTATATATTTAGAACACATACAGTATCTGACAACTGCCCTACTTTAATCAGAGGTATGGCTAAATCATTGTAAATAATTCCATTCCCAATCCATACAGTCATAACCACGTGGTCGGACCTGAAATCGATCCCGCTTTTCTCGTATTTGAAATCTAGCGCGCTACCAACTGAGTTACCTGGTAAGTTTTGACTCAAAGATAAGTAATAAAACAAGAATACCCCAACACATTTCTGAACGTATTATTTTAATGGTTGCCTAACATATATCTATCGTGTTTGTTAAATATGTTCTATAGTTCTAATATTATGCCAACATCTAATCTCGGCGTTTCTATCTAGTGACTGTTGATGCTAATTTAGGCTATATTTAAAACGCACTGTACACCGCGTTTTAAAAATGTTTTTCGAGACGACTCAAACATATAATTTCCTCATCGTTATGCCTTTTGGTGTGGTCAGTTCATGACTTACACATGCCAAAAAAATCCGAGAAACTTCAAACGTTTGTAAAAATGAAATTCTTGAACACATTTATGGTCAATAGTTCGAATAACGAAATCGTGATTATATTCAATTAAACGAAATGAAACGGAAGGAGTCAGAATATATGTATCAAATGATTGACTTGGTAGAATTTATATCTTCAGCAACGTTATATCTGGAAAATCATTGTTGGTGCTTTATTAAAAGAAATATTTGCTGATGAAATTTCAAAAACCTGCAGTCCACATATTACAGGTACTTTGTGAGAAAAATAATTATAATATAGATAAATCAGGTTTTAAAAAGTAGCTTTATGCCCGAAGTCGATTAATCTAATATTTGTGTTGTTTTATAGGAAATAATTATCGAATGCATAATCCCTACTTAATACCGATGGAAAAGTAATTGATAAACAAACCACATAGATAATACAGTTCAAAGTAAAGAGGGTGATACGCTGTCTTCATCACAATTACTATGTAATGGTGAACCACTATTGGAGGGCGTAATCAAATTTACAAGAACTTATATATGACTTATTTTGAATAATAATATTCACAACAATTGCATGTTATCATATTTGAGTTGATGAAGGGAACAACCTCTCGAATATAAAAAATGGTTAAACCGTAATAGTATCTTACATCGTCGAATGTTTTGAAATATTTTATGTGACACATGTCCACTTATGCATTTGTTTTGGAATACTATGATCACAAGTCTATCAGATGACTAAGACCATCACTCTTAACCAACACAAGTCTATCAGATGACTAAGACCATCACTCTTAACCAACACAAGTCTATCAGATGACTAAGGCCATCACTCGTAACCAACTCAAGTCTGTCAGATGACTAACACCATCACTCTTGGTCATAACAAGTCTATCAGATTACTAAGGCCATCACTCTTAACCATCACACGTCTATCAAATGACTAACGCCTTCATTCTTAAACAACACACGTCTATCAGATGACTAAGGCCATCACTCTTAACCAACACACGTCTATCAGATGACTAACGCCTTCATTCTTAACCATCACACGTCTATTAGATGACTAAGGCCATCACTCATAACCAACACAAGTCTATCAGATGACTTACTACATCACTCTAAACCATCACAAGTATATCAGATGAGTAAGGCCATCACGCTTAACCATCACAAGTCTATCAGATGAATAAGGCCATCACTCTTAACCAACACAAGTCTATCAGATAACTAACACCTTCATTCATAACCATCACACGTCTATCAGATGACTAAGGCCATCACTCATAACCAACACAAGTCTATCAGATGACTAACGACATCACTCTAAACCATCACAAGTCTATCAGATGAGTAAGGCCATCACGCTTAACCATCACACGTCTATCAGATGACTAAGGTCATCACTCTTAACCATCACACGTCTATCAGATGACCAAGGCTATCATTCTTAACCATCACAAGTCTATCAGATGACTAAGGCCATCACTCTTAACCATCACAAGTCTATCAGATGACCAAGGTTATCACTCTTAACCAACACAAGTCTGTCAGATGAGTAAGACCATCACGCTTAACCATCACAAGTCTATCAGATGACTAACGCCTTCACTCTTAACCATTACAAGTCTATCAGATGACTAAGACTATCACTCTTAGCCATCACACGTCTATCAGATGACTAAGACCATCACTCTTAACTATTACAAGTCTATCAGATGACTAAGGCCATCACTCTTAACCATCACAAGCCTATCAGATGACTAAGGCCATCACTCTTAACTATCACACGTCTATCAGATGACTAAGGCCATCGCTCTTAACCATCACAAGTCTATCATATTTCTAAGGACATCACTCCTAACAAACACACGTCTATCAAATGACTTAGACCATCACCATTAACCATAACTAGTCTATCAGATGGCTAACGCCTTCATTCTTAACCATCACAAGTCTATCAGATGACTAAGACCATCACTCTTAACCATCACAAGTCTATCAGATGACTAAGACCATCACGCTCAACCATCACAAGTCTATCAGATGACTAACGCCTTCATTCTTTATCATAACAAGTCTATCAGATGAGTAAGACCATCACTCTTTACCATCACAAGTCTATGAGATGACTAAGGTAATCATTCTCAACCTTCACAAGTCTATGAGATGACTAAGGTCATCACTCTTAACCATCACAAGTCTATCAGATGACTAACGCCTTCATTCTTATCCATCACAAGTCTATCAGATGACTAAGATCATCACTCTTAACCAACACAGGTCTATCAGATGACTAAGACCATCACTCTTTACCATCACAAGTCTATCAGATAACTAAGGCCATCACCCTTAACCTTCACACGTCTATCAGATGACTAACGCCTTCATTCTCAACCATCACAAGTCTATCAGATTACTAAGGCCATCACTCTTAACCATCACACGTCTAGCAGATGACTAAGACCAACACTCTTAACCAACACACGTCTATCATATGACTAAGGCCTTCACTCTTAAACATCACAAGTCTATCATATGACTAACGCCTTCATTCTTATCCATCACACGTCTATAAGATGACTAAAACCAACACTCTTAACCAACACAAGTCTATCAGATGACTAAGGCCGTCACACTTAACCATCAAAAGTCTATCAGATGATTAAAGTCATCACTCTAAACAATCACACTTCTTTCAGATGACTAAAGCCATCATTCTTAGCCGCCATCACACGTCTGTCAGATGACTTAGGTCATTACTCTTGACCAACACACGTCTATCAGATGACCAAGGCCTTCACTCTTAACCATTAAACGTCTATAAGATGATTTAAGTCATCACTCTTAACAATCACATTTCTATCAGATGACTGAAGCCATCACTCTTAGCCGCCATCACACGTCTATCAGATGACTAAGGTCATTACTCTTGATCAACACACGTCTATCAGATGACTAACGCCTTCACTCTTAACCAACACACGTCTATCAGATGACTAACGCCTTCACTCTTAACCAACACACGTCTATCAGATAACTAAGGCCTTCACTCTTAACCAACACACGTCTATCAGATGACTAAGATCATCACTCTTAACCAACACACGTCTATCAGATGACTAAGGCCTTCACTCTTAACCATCACACGTCTATCAGATAACTAAGGCCTTCACTCTTAACCAACACACGTCTATCAGATAACTAAGGCCTTCATTCTTATCCATCACAAGTCTATCAGATGACTAAGATCATCACTCTTAACCAACACACGTCTTTCAGATAACTAAGGCCTTCACTCTTAACCATCACACGTCTGTCAGATGACTAAGACCATAACTCTTAACCATCACAAGTCTATCATATGACTGAGGCAATCACTCTTAACCAACACAAGTCTATCAGATGACTAAGGCCTTCACTCTTAACAAACACAATTCTATCAGATGACTAAGGTCATCACTCTTAACAATCACAAGTCTATCAGACTTCTAAGGACATCACTCTTAACCAACACAATTCTATCAGATAACTTAGATCATCACTCTTAACCAAAAAACGTCTATCAGATGACTAAGGTCATCACTCTTAACAATCACAAGTCTATCAGATTTCTAAGGACATCACTCTTAACCAACACATGTCTTTCAGATGACTAAGATCATCATATTAAACAACACACCTCTATCAGATGACTAAGGCCTTCACTCTTTACCAACACAATTCTATCAGATGACTAAGATCATCACTCTTAACCAACACCCCTCTATCAGATGACTAAGGCCTTCACTCATAACCATTCACGTCTATCAGATGACTAACACCATCACGCTTAACCATCACACGTCTATCAGATGACTAAGATCGTCACTCTTAACCAACACACCTCTATCAGATGACTAAGGCCTTCACTCTTAACCAACAAACGTCTATCAGATGACTCAGATCATCACTCTTAACCAACACACCTTTATCAGATGACTAAGGCCTTCACTCTCAACCAACAAACGTCTATCAGGTGACTAACACCATCACGCTTAATCATCACACGTCTATCAGATGACTAAGATCATCACTCTTAATCAACACACCTCTATCAGATGACTACGGCCTTCACTCTTAACAATCAAACGTCTATCAGATGACTAACACCATCACTCTTAACCAACACAAGTCTATCAGATGACTGAGGCATTCACTCTTAACCAACACACGTCTATCAGATGACTAACACCATCACTCTTAACCAACACACGTCTATCAGATGACTAAGACCATCACTCTAAACCAACACAAGTCCATCAGATGACTAAGGCCATCACTCTTAACTATCACAAGTATATCAGATGACTAAAACCATCACTCTTAACCATCACACGTCTATCAGATGACTAAGACCATCACTCTTAACCATCACAAGTCTATCAAATGACCAAGGCTATCACTCTAAACCATCACACGTCAAACAGATGACTGAGATCATCACTCTAAACCAACACAAGTCTATGAGATGACTAAGACCATCACTCTTAACCATCACACGTCTATCAGATGACTAAGACCATCACTCTTAACCAACACAAGTGTATCAGATTACTTAGACCATCACTCTTAACCATCACACGTATATCAGATGGCTAATGCCTTCACTCTTAACCATCAAACGTCTATCAGATGACTAAGGTCATCACTCTTAATCATCACATGTCTTTCAGATGGCTGAGGCCTTCACTCTTAACCATCAAACGTATATCAGATGACTGAGGCCATCGCTCTTAACCAACACAAGTCTATTAGATGATTAAGACCATCACTCTTAACCAACACACGTCTATCAGATGACTAAGACCATCACTCTTAACCAACACACGTCTGTCAGATTACTAAGACCATCACTCTTAAACAACACAAGTCTATCAGATGACTAAGGTCATCACTCTTAACCAACACAAGTCTATCAGATGACTAAGACCATCACTCTTAACCATCACACGTCAAATATATTGCTATGGCCTTCACTCTTTACCATCAAACGTATATCAGATGACTGAGGCCATCGCTCTCAACCAACACAAGTCTATTAGATGATTAAGACCATCACTCTTAACCAACACACGTCTATCAGATAACTTAGACCATCACTCTTAACCAACACACGTCTGTCATATGACTAAGACCATCACTCTTAACCAACACACGTCTATCAGATGACTAAGACCATCACTCTTAACCAACACACGTCTGTCAGATGACTAAGACCATCACTGTTAACCAACACAAGTCTATCAGATGACTAAGCCCATCACTCTTAACCATCACACGTATATCATATAACTAAGGCCTTCATTCTTAACCAACACAAGTCTATCAGATGAGAAAGACCATCACTCTTAACCAACACACGTCTATCAGATGACTTAGGTCATCACTCTTAACCAACACACGTCTATCAGATGACTCAGGACATCACTCTTTACCATCAAAAGTTTATCAGATGACTAAGACCGTCACTCTTAACCAACACAAGTCTATCAGATGACTAAGGCCTTCACTCTTAACCAACACACGTCTATCAGATGACTAAGACCATCATTCTTAACCAACACAAGTCTATCAGATGACCAAGGCATTCACTCTTAACCATCACAAGTCTATCAGATGACTAAGGCCATCACTCTTAACCATCACACGTCTATCAGATGACTTAGGTCATCACTCTTAACCAACACACGTCTATCAGATGACTCAGGACATCACTCTTAACCATCAAATGTTTATCAGATGACTAAGACCGTCACTCTTAACCAACACAAGTCTTTCAGATGACTAAGACCATCACTCTTAGCCGCCATCACACGTCTATCAGATGACTTAGGTCATTACTCTTGACCAACACACGTCTATCAGATGACTAAGACCATCACTCTTAACCATCACAAGTCTATCAGACGACTAAGACCATTACTCTTAACCAACACAAGTCTATCAGATGACTAAGGCCATCACTCTTAACCAACACAAGTCTTTCAAATGACTAAGGCCATCATTCTTAACTAACACAAGTCTGTCAGATGACTAAGATCATCACTCTTAACCAACACAAGTCTTTCAGATGACTAAGGCCATCATTCTTAACTAACACAAGTCTGTCAGATGACTAAGACCATCACTCTTAACCAACACACGTTTATCAGATGACTAAGGCCATGACTCTTAACCATCACACGTCTATGAGATGACTGAGGCCATCACTCTTAGCCCTCACAAGTCTATCAGATGACTTACGCCTTTATTCTTAATATCACAAGTCTATCAGATGACTTACGCCTTCATTCTTAATATCACAAGTCTATCAGATGACTAAGACCATCATTCTTAACCGTCACTAGTCTATCCGCTAAAATATTAGCTGTTAAGTTTAATTCTCTATTGTTCCATATTATTATCATGATTGTCATTAAATTAAACGGACCCGTTGTGTTGAGTTAGCAATCATGTGTGATAACAGAAACAAAGGTCTTGCAAGGCTGAAAGAACAGAGTTCAGCGATCGTTTAAGCGTGTATGTTGTGTTTCTTTTGTAAACAAGTGCTCAATAAATCACCGCATTGAATAAAGATATCAAAGGGCCTGTTCACATAACAACGAATTTCATGTTGTTGTTTTTTTATCTTTCTCACAGATACAAATTAAGGCCGCACTAACACAGCACAGTCCTACATACATTTCGTTAATCGTTGTAACCACCGTTTCTTAAGTGCCCACCGGAGAGAACTACTTATCCAACTTTTAAAGGGATCATTTTTAGAGAAAAGTTCTGCCAAGTTAGATTAAATTCAGGTGCTTTGGGATAATGTAGACTGTAGTGAACATATATATCCAATAAGTATGTAACATGGTGATTTTATGGCGGGTTGGAAAATAACCACATGTTTATATGCTCTTTACAAATATTTTAACATATATTAATTTGGTTAAAAGGTCGATTGAACAACAATTGAAAATAACGAGCGATAACTGCTTTAAGAGCAAATTGTAATTAAAGGGCAGTTGTATTATATGACATTATGGGGATAATCAGATGTAAAGCTGTTCCAAGTGGAAACGGCAGTCGTCTTCCGGTCAGGCGACCGACATTACTGACCGACCATAGTACTTTAATTAAGCACTATCTTGCCCAATTAAGCACGATGGCTGAACGTCTGTGTTTTGAGCTTTATTTAGAATAAAAACACGTTAGATGTGTTTTTTGTTTTGGGTTTTTTGTTGCAATGCCTATTATACACAAGGCGGATTAAAGTGATTGTTTTAGTTTACTTCAGTAGTAATAAAACGATAGCAAATGGTCTACAATTTCTAGTCTTCCAAAAAGGGTATGCGTCGCTGTCTTATTCGGAGTTGACTAACCATCGCTTTGACTGCTCGAGTCATCGCTCGAATCATCTCCAACAGGCCGTGGACAACATCTGCAGACACGATTTCGAATGAAATTTCGACGACAGCATTCAACCAAATAGCCAAGACCACCACTACGACAGCAGGTACATGGAGCAGCGGTAGTTGTCGGAGCGGTTGTAGGTCTAGTAATTCTTTGAGCAGCAATTGTGGTCGCCGTCAATACGACGCAAACACCGAGCAAACAAAATTCATGTTGCTGTATTGCAGATGAAACGTTGCTTATGTAGCTGATACATGTTCAAGTTTGCTCACGAAATCTGAAACAGAAGAAAAATAAGTTTCTCATATCCACAATTTATGTTGGTATATTTACGTTCAATAATAAAAATATTTAAGCTTATGATCACTTATGATTCATGAAAGAAAATAATGCTAAAGTGTGAGCGTAGACCTTGTGTCAATTTATTCCCAAATAACTTGAAATGTTTGAACTCACATATGCGTAATGGCATGTGTGTTTAATCGATATGCATACATGTTTATGCACTGACAATCTCTTTTAATCTCTCTTTATATTTGACCTCCACCGCCATAGTAAAATCCTGTATACTGGCACCATGCTGGGCCAAAGTGAAGCTAATATCAATACACTGCTGATATAAAACGGTGCACTGCTGAGATTGAAACGGTGCACTGCTGAGATTGAAACGGTGTACTGCTGAGATTGAAACGGTGTACTGCTGAGATTTTAGCGATGCACTGCTTATATTGAAGCGATGCACAGCTTATATTGAAACGGTGCACTGCTGAGATTGAAACGGTGTACTGATGAGATTTTAGCGATGCACTGCTTATATTGAAACGGTGCACTGCTGAGATTGAAACGGTGTACTGCTGAGATTTTAGCGATACACTGCTTTATATTGAAGCAAATCTAGCCTGTGTAGAGTGCACAGGTAAGCCTGTGTGGAGTGCACAGGTCGCAGATTAGCCTGTGTGGAGTGCACAGGTTAGCCTGTGTGGAGTGCACAGGTTAATCTTGGACGATACGTTACACATGCATTAAGCCCGAATTTCCCAGTTATATAATTTTTAATAATTTGTGAAAATATTGAGTCTACTTTATGTGTAATCATGGTTTTTAAACCTCAGTAAGTTTGAAATACATGCACTGTTAGTGTATTGTATTGGCTACAAAGTGAAATAAAGCAGTATGTTTATATGTCACTAGAATGTACAATCAGTCACTTATGCTGATTACGTCTCTTCAAACCAAATTTTTTTTTTTTCTAATAAACGAGTCTATACCGCCACCGTAGTGCTAACAATAGTTACATATACGCGCCTCGACACATACATAAGAAATGGGAAAATCTCCAGAAGGCACAACATCAATTGATGTCATGTTGCTTATCATACACCTTGTTGTCGTGTTTGACAGGTTACACACACTACTTTTCAACCGAATGAATGACAAAAACACCTAAATTATGCCCCTACCGCGCGGATCTAAGGTGTCGGTTTGGTATGTGTACTAGTGCCATTGATTACGTCGGCAGCAGAACCGGAAGTTGCGGCACCAGTATTGGACGTCATCACTTTTTCCTCTAAAATATGGGTACATGCTTTGTATATTCATGTCCGATAATTTTAGTTGTTTCTGTATATAATATTAAACAAGAGTACTGAATATTTGTTTTCGCGAAAAGAAAAGGAAAGAGATAACCCGGACATAAGCAATTAAGTTATCCTCCCTGATGCATCTACGATTTCATCATCTACAAATGTTACATATACTTGGCACTATGCTTTTAAAATACATGAAAACAAACACACAACTATTTTCAACTATTAAACTGATAAAATATTGGCACGATGTTCTTTAAATTAATTCATTGCATATTATAATGTTACATGTATTGAAATGCGTTTTAAAAGAATTAGTAACGTTTCGAATTTATATTTGAAAAGGCCAGTTTTTTTATGTTATTTCTGTTACAATATAAAGAAGTGAAACTCCAGTTGCTGGAGCAGTATTGAAATCTTATTACAAACAATTAGTTGGTCCTTTATTTATGGCAAGTGACCGATTGCCGAAACAGTACAAAACAGCACAATACAGCACAATACAAAACAACATAAACACAAATAAGAATAAAGCTGGGGTCACCGCCTTGGAACGGTCAATGCAACGCATTGGGGGTTTAAACCTGGTTATAGAGCGCTCAACCTCACACTTGGCCCAGCAATATTCATAATACATTTAAGTGTAAATAAAATTTAACGTCATAGCATTGTAACTCAAATTAAACAATAATAAAAGGGAATTAAAACGCATTCAATTTAATTACTATTTAATTACTCAATTGCATTGAAGATACAAGAGTAACAGAGTTACAACTTTTTGACGAACGATCAAATAAAACTATTAACAATTGTCAACTACATTCCTTCTTTATAGAAAAAGATTTGAGAATATAGCGTCACGGAGTTAATATCTCAGATAATCATCGCGCAAATACAGGAAGAAGCAGCAATAATGGGTGTAAAAATTCCATATTACATTGCTTGGTTGTTTATGTGACTGCTAAAAAAAAAATAATAATAATTAAATCAAACAAGCAAAGCCTATCAGAGAGAAAATAAAAATAAAATGGAACTTTATAAACCCAATGACATATGCATGTAGATTACAACTGGGAAAGTCGGTCGAATGACGTCACAAAAATTCATAATGACGTGAACAGTGTAGTTTTCATGCAGATATGTGCCTACGACACAAAGACACAATTTAATTCAACAGTGAAAAATACCTATTATATAACTAATGATTCCAAATTTTAAGAGACGAAAGATAAAGTGCATACGACACAAAGACACAATTTAATTAAAAAGTGAAAAATGCCCATTATATCACTAATGATTCCAAATTTTAAGAGACAAAAGATAAAGTGAATCGAAAACCATCACGCACGTGTTTTTAAGTACATAAGCATCATATCCTTTTGATAAAAACGAGTTAATTAAATGGAAAAGTTTAATATGAACATTTTCTTTAACATATTTTAATTTGCGGACACGTTTCAAAACATCCCCATAAAATGATGGATGGGAAATTCCATTAGTTAAATGCCATTTTAAAGAAACATTATATTTTGAAATTAAATCACCATACTTAGAGTGAAATTTAGCGAACTTACCTCTTAGGTTATGATACAAAAAACCCTGTTTTAGCAATTTCTTCGTTAATATAAGATTACGATCATTAAAATCTTTAATACATGAACATGCTCTGGCATAACGTACCAACTGCGAAATGTAAATACCATAGGAAGGACCTTTAGGGATGTTGCCATCTAGGAACGGAAAATTTACTATTTCAAAGTTAAAGTCATCCCGTTTGTCGTATAAACTAGTTTTAATCATATTATTATTAATAGTTAGATGTAAATCTAAATACGCGGCGTCTGTATTGGATAGACACGATAGATTTAAGACTAGTTCGTTTGGGTAGATTTTGTGAATATATTGTGCAAAGAATGGATTATCTAAATTAAGTATGTCATCAATGTACCTACTAGTTAGGTTAAAACATTGAATCAAATCTACTTGTTTAGTTTTAGATAATTCTAACATAAATTCGCTTTCATAACAATATAAAAAAAGATCAGCTATAAGTGGCGCACAATTAGTACCCATAGGAACGCCAATAATTTGTTTAAATATTTTACCATTAAATTCAACAAACAAGTTATCCAGAAGAAAAGTAAGTGCTGCACAAAAGTCCAGACCAGTCCAAATGATGTAATTATCTAACATCTGATTAGTAAAAAAAGCTGTTTTAGTGTTTAAAGCTAGATATGAACACTTCTCTCTTGCAAAAGTTTTTTCAATCAAAGAAACAAGTTTGGATTTTATTAAAGCGTGAGGAAG
>VMBQ01001722.1:96216-160987 GCA_007657795.1 Dreissena rostriformis
ATGTGGCGTGTTCTGAGAAAACTGGGCAAAATGCTTGTGCGTAAATTGTCATCCCAGATTAGCCTGTGCAGTCCGCACAGGCTAATCAGGGACGACAATTTCCGCTTTTATGGAATTTTTCGTTAAAATGATGTCTCTTCATTGCGAAAATCCAGTTGAGGCGGAAAGTGTCGTCCCGGATTAGCCTGTGCGGACTTCACAGGCTAATCTGGGATGACACTTTACGCACATGCATTTTGTCCAGTTTTCTCAGAACATAACACAAACAGTGTTACCCATCGAATCATGCCATAGAACGTAAAGGCCATTACAAAGAATATCCCCATGTCTAGATAACGTACTTGTTATTAAAAAAAACAAACGAATTTGATGACACTTGCTACTTTGATGAAACGTGTTTATTTCATTCAAGCATGTATGTATAAAGTGTCAAGACATACTGCATAACACTTAATGGAAGCTATACAAAGTAAATACAAGCTTTGTTGCGAAAAAAAAATAACAGTATAACAAATGCAATATATTGCTTTAAGAAACATCAATGGAGTTTTCCTGAAAAATAGTGCCAATATTAAATAGCTTTTGATATTTTTTGCAATTCGGCATCGGAAATTGGTACAAAATTGAAATTTAGTAGAAATGACGCCGCAATTGTATGCAACGTGCATCTGCGTCACTTTCTCATCTGAGTGTGGGAAACGTGATGACAAACACACGTAATCTTTTAATTTCATAACAATTAAATAACAATAATTTTCGCCGGATTGCTACGAATATTCCAGATAAACTTTTTAAAGAAATTCTTTGCAACAATTTGCTTTTTCCATAAGGACAATTAATAAGGAATCAATATGGATAAATTCTATTGAAAAAAGGTTAAAAATGCATTAGTTGTGAGCAAAGTCCTCGATCTTTTGCGTCAACCCAATTTACACAAATTATACAAATGTGCAGACAGAAATAAACGTATTAGATGTGCAAAGAAGCCAAACCGTATACGTACTGAATAACAAGATTGTGCGCATATATATGCAAGAAAAGGTGCATTGGAGATATATATGCGTACACCAGAGAATACCAAAAAGCTAAAGTTTGTGACTTTATACGTGTACAAACCCGTGCTTTTACTTTTACGGTTTCATAGGCATAAGCGTAAAGAAAGCGTGGAATAATATCCAACTGGGTGCACCCAAGATTAAAACTGCCATGCCGATGATATTATATGCAAGAATGTTAATAAAAACATCTGTGACAGCGAGAATATTGGATGTTCGAGAATTGAGCCCTTTGAATGGTTTAATAGTTCGTATATTAAATATATTTTCAGCATTTACTTCATTGCGATGGTGATCGAGTTTGTAGGCTGGAATAAAATATTAATAATGCAATAAAAGAAATATTTATAATTACAGAAAATTATGTATCCATCTGCTCTAAAAACTTTAACATAAGAACGATGTTACTATGATGTTATGCATGATAAGGTTCGATTAACCAACGTGTGTCTAGTAATCCAATGGGTGCAAGTACGAGTATACGTGCGCACGTACGTACAGAAGGACGGGGAGGGGTCGTTCAGAACGAACGGCCGTGGGCGAGTCGGGCCGACTATTTCGGTGAAAATATCGTCCGAGCCCGTAACAAAGCCTTCCTGGGACGAAGCTATGAATGTATATGTTTTATGTCAATAACGATAAGTATTATACAACTTAAAGTGAGACTGTACGATTTTGTCAAATATTTATGAATTTATATAAATTCGTCTTCAATGTATATTTTTTCTTGCCTATTTTGTGTTATTGTAACATATTTTTATCAAAATATTACAATTTAACACATATAAAAATCGTACAGTCGACACTTTTACTCGTATTTGTTAGGAAACAAAATTGTGTCGTATGAACGAATCTGCACTAAAACTAAATTTAGATTCACATTGTACATGCATGATATGTATGCTGGCGAATTCGGCTGTACAGCCATTTTCGATTTCAGATTTAAATATCTGGCTTATTTCGAATTTTTCGACACATGTTCTTCTTAACTTTTATTATAATTTATATTGAAATATATGTATAATAATTTGTTTACACATTTTATATAAATTCATAAATGTTTGAAAAAATCGTACAGTCTCACTTTAAAGTGGTCGTGACAACTGTATCTTAAAGCACCTAGAACACCTTTGGGATATAAACATACTTTTTCAATGGTTATGTAACATAGGTGTATGTTGCTGGTATTTAGAAACTAATAATTGTAGAAAATTATTAATCAAAAACAATCAAACAACCATAATTTCATAAATAGAATTCTTGAATTTTGGAGATTATTAATAGATGTTAATTATACAGAATATAATTGTTTACGCAAAACATTAAATCGAAATCACAAAAGGCATATTTAAAAGTGCATTACAAATACGTTCAACCAACCATTTGGCTTGTAGGTCGACAATTGCCTCGGGAAATTAAATCTTAATAAGCAAATCAAAATCATTCGTTGACAAGGCCAAATAAGATAATTTCTGTCTAGCACCTGTCTTACGGTTCATAGAGGCGTAGCATTAGCTTTGTTATGACCACTCAAAATTGAATAAGGCCGGATGTGTTATCTTTGAATTTTTATTTTTGGAGAGAGAAGTCAGTCCACTTTTAGCAAGTGACGAGAGAAGTTGATCTTCGTCGTGTAGCGGGGCCATTTTGGCCCTGCGCTGTTAAAATTGTATTTCACGAACATTGGCAAGCGTTGTATTAGAAAATATTTTACAGAAATAAATCGCGATGAAAAGAGAAACGAACTGTGTTTGTTACTGTGAGTTCCCCGCGAACAATGTGCAATTACGCCACACAGTCAAAAACAGACTTATCTGCCTTAAAATGTCCTTTTAATAGCAACACACTATTGACGTGTGTAATACATTAACAAATAATATAACAAATAATAGTTATCAATGTCTCAAATTTACCCATATGCGTATGAATGTCAATTAATGCGTTATATTTGATTATGCTGTTTTCGTTGATTTCATTTGATAAGCAAACTGGACTAAGTTTTTGTTAAACAAACTCACAATGTGTACTATTTATATTGTGTTCTGTATATTTCAATTGCGTGTTCAATTCAACTCGTAAGTTACTCCTACCTGCGTTAGAGATGGTGCTTTCTGTGACAGGTACATCTATGGGAGGCATCACTGAAAATACAAAAATAAAGCTTTTGTAGCCAACGTTTTGACCAATTGCGTAAACATTATTTTTAACCAGACGCTTCTATAGTATCCACTGACTGGATCTGATGACTTTGCATAAGGGTTCAGGTTCAGATGAACTTTCCAAAAGCCAATCAAATGATCGCATTCACAATGTTGTGGTTTAAACCAAAATAAAGCCGTGCACAAAATGAACGTGCACACTTGGCGCCTTCTCGTTCAGGCTTCACATTAAAATTAACTGAACGGATCATCCCTTTCAGGTGTTAAACAACAACTTAACTTAACAAACCCATTTGCATATCTTCGCTGCGCGAACATCAATTTCAATGGACGATGCAGGGCCTATATTTTAAAAGATGCCCTCCTATTAAGAATGAGATCGACACTTAGAAAAAAGTTGACAACGTAAATGACTATTTTATATAATTAACACGAAGCTTCAACATTAGGAAACCCTTGTAGNTCGCTGCGCGAACATCAATTTCAATGGACGAAGCAGGGCCTTTATTTTAAAAGATGCCCTCCTATCCTATTAATAATGAGATCGACATTTAGAAAATAGTTGACAACGTAAATGACTATTTTATATAATTATCACGAAGCTTCAACATTAGGAAACCCTTGTAGACAAGAGACCGATTGCTACAACAGCCGTACAACACATAGCAATTTACATATCAAACGACGTTTTATAATTTCGTGTTTTTACCATCAGGAGCTGTGGGGCTTGCGATGAAGAAAGAGAAATCCGTTTGCGGTGGCCGAAACGCGGCCATGCGCACGACGTCTGGTTCGCGAGAACGAGAGGAACCCGCCGACGATGACGTGATAGTACTGGAAAACTCGCTAGACGACGTTAAACCGGAATTGGATCCAGTTGCTAAGAAACCGCCTGAGTTTGGTGAGGAATTATTCAAGATGACGGCATCCATGTTATTTTCAACGTTTACACTGATAGTGGTTATGTTGTTTGGTTTTAAAGCACTGTTAGTGTTTTGCAAGTTGACGTTGTTCATGTTGTTTACAGAAGCCATGCTGTTTATATTGATGTTATTAGCATCGTTCATGTTGTTTACGACCATGTTGCTTGTCACTGGACGGGAGGCAGACTCCATTCGAAAAGTGACGTCACCGGATGCTGCACTCTTGACGTCATTTCTGGACACTGCTGTCCTGAAGGTGGGCTGTGGTTCAAGCGAGAGGTCAACCACTTCCCGAGAGGGATCTACCGAAAAACAAACAACAGAACACATATTTAGTTACAAATCTTCATTGAATTTTGTTCCAAAGCCTAATGTAAACGTATGTCATAAAAAACGTAGATACTTTTATTATGTATAATGAAGGCACTAAACCTACATATTTAACAAGCAAACACATTGACTAGTAAAGGAAACATCTGTGATTCCGTTCATGTTAGTTTAAACATAGTTTAATTTTTGATATTTGTTTTCATACAATGCATCGCGCATTTAAATTATTTGAATTAATCACCAGCTATTAGCAAAAGAAAACGCTATCAACAACATTAGAATATTTTTACCTGGGAAATTCGTATTCTGCCTCGATGCAGTAAATCCTTCCAGCCTAGGTCCTTGGAATCTGTCAAACGAGTTCGAAACCGTTGTGGTTGAAGAACCTGACCTCCTCGGCGTTTCTTGATTGTTGCCCATGGTGATGACCTCAATAAGGGTGAACTCATTTCCGTTTCCAGAAGCGGCGCGCGCAGGATTTGAATTTCGTTCGTTGAATGAAACGCGTGTGGCTTGTCTGTTGTTCGAGTTGTTAGCTTCAAAGTTATTTATTGATCCTGACTGACCAGTCATTACGTTTCCTGAAGATCCCATCCTTTCGTTTTGCGTAGGTATTGAGGGAATTGAAGGAACATCCGGCAACGGCTGGAAGTTCAAGCTGAAGTCATTTTGTTGATTTTGTTGATCACGTGTCATAACCTCAGGACCAAATCCTGGTGGAAAACTTTGACCTTGGTCTTGACTTCTTGAACCAGATCCAAAACTTCCTTCGAAAGGCATCGCCGGCGTCATAGAACCGCGAGCAAATTGCCCGAAGCTTGCCTCATTTTGGTCGAATTGCTGGTTCATGTCTTGACGTTGGAGCTGGCCTTGCTGTTGTTGTTGTTGTTGTGACTGTAGTTGTTGTTAAAGTTGTTGTTGTTGATGTCCAGTAGGGAATTGCTGTTGAGGGAATACCGTCATTTCTCCAAACGGAAATGACGTCATTCCTCCGAAGCGAAACCCCGGAGGCGGAATTGGTCCGTTTGGGAAATTTGGCTGAAACTGCATTGGCTGGCCGTTCGGAAAGCCCTGGGAAGAAGCGGTGTTTTGTTCTTCCGTTGCTCCGAACGTGCCAAACCCGGGACCGCGTATACGCGTGGTTACACCCTGTGACCCTTGGAACGGAAAGATGTTGTTGCCTGGAAAATAAGAATCACAGGCTCACAAAACTCGAAGATCAAATCAAAAGCTATGCTTAAAAAAAAACGTAATGAATCAATACCGTATTGCCCAATCAAGGTAAAAGCTCCGGAGCGCTTCTGGGTTTGGACATTAAAAGAGTTCCTACTTTGCCTATTAATTCAAAGAAAGTTAAAAGAACTTTTAGAATCGGATAAAAAAAATAATTGATGTAAGTATTAAGGCACCACTTCTCTTGACTAGAATTCGTAGAACCGACCAATAGTAATATATGTAAGTATTGAGGCACTGCATCTCTTAATCAGAAATTATTAAGGCGACCACCGTGCGCGCGTATGATTTCAGATATCAATCCCTCATTGGTTACCAGGGAATGCTGGGTTCATAGGGAACTGGAAGCCTGGTCGACCCGGAAACGGCGATGGTTGTCCAGTGGGGCCCCGATCCTGAGCGAATCCTCCAAAGCCGCCCATGTCCACACTGCCGCCTGATGGTTGCTGTTGCTGAGCTGGAAATGATCATTATTTAATTATTATCATTGTTATCACCATAACCACTATTATCACCATTATCATCATTATCATCATCATCACCATCATCCTCAGTATCATCATCCTCATCATCATCATCCGCATCATCATCCTCCTCCTCATCGTCATCACCACCATCTTCATCTTGGTCGTCGTTGTCGTCGTCATCATCAGCATCATCATCGCCATCATCATTTTTTTATATTCATAATCACCATCATGATCATCATCATTTTTATCATTATCACAATTGCGGTAATCTTAGCAATAACAACAATCGAAATATTGTGTTCATAATTATCATCAACATTATCTTATCATAAGTATTATTATCATTAGCATTTCCCTCGCATCATCTTATTTAAAAAAAAAAAAGAAACGAAACTTAATCGATATCAGGTCACATCGTAATTAAACAATGTTGCGACTAATACAAAGATTTAAAACCTATACTACACAAACATACCGGCCGGAATTCTCGGTATTTCAGGTATGGATGGAAATTCTGGAATAGACAGCAGGGCACGTTTTAATAAAATGAAATTAAATTTTAATAAAACGGGTTGACATATATTATCCACAATAACATGTTTACAACATTGTATAATAAAAACTATCTGCACTCGAAATGAAAATGTATTGATTTTCTTCAAATGTTGGTTTTAACTTATTTATTACGTCATATTTACATATTCACAAGTTACATGAATTTGACATGGGATTGGGCTGAAAGACGAATCTATTGGAGCCCTCTCCCGATAAATAATAAATGTACGCATGCCATGTCATGACGTCGCAGAAAATTAACAATACAAGATACAAAATGCAACTTATGTACAAGTTCAAAAACAAAATACAACGTATATACAAGTCCACTAATATAAGTGGAAAGAAACATAAGCAATTTTACAGGGGAAAAGAAATGGAAACTGAGGGGAAACAAAGGAAACATGAACAAAACAATAGTATTGATTTCGATGTAGTAAATGGTCATGTAGAAATTTATGGAGAAGAAGAATAGCAGAGAGAAGAAAATGGATGGCGGCTAGAATCTCTTGGTTGATTTAATGAAGTTGTGAACATGGTTAAATATGATACAATTTTCATCAGTCAACTTATTGAAATGATGAATACTATTTAAGCCGAAACGCCGATTCGTCCTACCTTGAGCATTGCTTGGTGGGAAACCATTTCCGATGCCACCTGCAACAGATATAGTTTTAATTTGCACCAAATGTTCCTCAGTGAAAAAAATGCTTTTTTAACTATTAACAACCACAATAAAAACAAAGCGCTTTATGCAACACACTTTGTAAAAACGCTCATATCCACGCCTTTCCGAAATATATGCCCACATCCGTTTGCTAAAGCGAGTTAAAACATCATAGTAACATTTGTTTGAAAAAAAGGCACAGCGTTTATGAATAAACGATAGATTCAACACTCAGAAGGAGTTGCATAAGAAAACGAAACAAATAAAAGTTTAATGCATAGGCAAATAATTGTTTTTTGCAATGCAAAAAAAAACTCATTCATCTACAAAAAGTCAATCCCCAAAATTCTTTGCAGAATCGTTCATATAAACGTGTATGTATCGGCGCATACTTAATCGTTTTGATTAATTATACCATTATAAGATAGTCATTATATTGTATTTAATATTTCTCGTTCATATTCATGTATTGGTTAAATATTGAAAATAAAATGCTGACATTAAGAGTGTACATACTCGCTTAAAGTTGTGCACANAAAAAAAAAAAAAAAAAACATAGTATATTTGATACTTTTGTTTCCGTCCAAAACATTCGCAAAAAAACAAAACAAAAAAAACTTTGTTGCAACAATTACGACAAATTCATTTTGGTATGTTACAAGCAATAAAGAAATTTAAGCATTTTTCATTTTTCGTTTTGCTCGTTCTTTGAGTGTTTACGGACGAACGTATCAAGATAATAAATATCAATGCGACTAAATTTAGTGCTGAATATGATTCTATGCAGTGTCCGTTACCTTGAAAGCCGCCTGTCATTAAGTTCCCTTCACCCATGGTAAAAGGGCCGTCGCCCGCTCCAGACGCGCCTAAATCTCTANATTGCAATTAATACCGTGTTTCTACTACCACGTGTATTCGAACTGAACGAAGATCTTATTTCAATAAGAAAGTTTGGTGAACAATTAAAAAAAACAATGCGAGGTCCACACAAAAGCAATATGGGATACTACAATACGACGCCAACGGAATGCATATATTGGAGTCCATAATTGCAAAGTGCTTACTCAATGTGGATTCACCAAATCCGAGAAGTGCCTCTGTAAGTAAAATGTTCCCCATACTATGCAGCCAAATCCAAGTATTAGCACATTTTAGACAAGACAGCATTCTCTGTACAGTACTCGAGTTATAAGTGCATGCCTTATATGATAAGGTTCATGATGTATATATAATTGGTGAAGGAAAGCTGCTTTCGTGCATGTTATTGTAACTTGCGTGTTTTTGATAAAAATGTACAATTCATTTTGTGTGTTTATAAATCTCACCTATTTGCATTCCCGCAAGAGCCAATTGTGCTGCAACTGCAAAAACCGATGAACATGTTTTATAATGATATAATTAAACAATTTTTTTAGACATTTGGTATGAAATATTTATGATTTATATAACTTGGTGACACGAATAACCAATATTAAGGCTATATTATAAAACAAATCAACCATAACAAATATTCTTATAGAATTCGTATTTCGACATTTATATTCAAAAGAAGGACCGCATTCATAACCTTTTTGTTAAAGGTTAGATTATCAAAACTTATTTAACTTTCATCTTTAACGAATTTCTCTTAAGAAATCAGCTCTGCTAAATTGTATAAGTAGCGCGATAACATTGAGTACTCTCTTTAGATTCAGATTTTAGAATACTGAGTTTTAAACGCAGTCTTCTTTAAAATGTTAATACGGACAAAGCAGCTGCAACACCAACAACAATATCATCATCATCAGCAACAACAACAACAACATCTTTCAACACTGAACACCCAGTTGCTGGTATACGTTTTATATTAGCCGCGTCATACGAAAATGACTCTTATGACATATGCAGACAGCGTAGCTCCAGTTTTTAGCTACCCTGCTCACTATATAATCACGCGGTTTCGCGGTCTCATACGCTCCTGACCAGACTGTACGAATATGGCATTAGACCCATTTTCGCATGACGCTGGTCATATGTTCACTTACTCTGTGGTGGAACTCCACCTATGAAAAAGATGAAAAAAAGTATTGTTCATGTCATGTGACAGATGATAAGTTTGTCTATAAAAATAATGATTCCCAGAGACATCATCGGGAGGGATCTGTTAATAACATACATATGGTCTGTTTTCATGGTAAACGACATCTATACAATATAAGCATAAAATAAAACATAACATGCGAACATAACATGCGATAATACTGAGATTAAGGCTCGGAGAATGCAAAGTATTTAGGGCTTGGTATTGAATGTTTCAAGACGGGGACACCGGCTTTATTTTTAAAAAAGTTGTTAACATCAGACATGCCATCACATATAGCCCATCTTGTCATTAGGCGTTTATATAATTATCTATAAGTACTCACTGATACAAGCCTTTCCTCGAAACAATTAAACTATGCGTGTATGAATGAATTACATAACTGTCCGGATAAACATGTCAACATATTTCCGTTAATAAACATAAATATCATTGGTCATCACTGCAGCAAATAAAGCTGTCAATCTATAAGGTGAAGACCGACACGTTTTTGGTGATTAGGCATGCAGGTGGTAGAACGGTAAGACTTGATCTCAATGTAAACATGTTCAATTCCAGGCGAGTAAGAACATTTTAATGACATTTGTTTGAAAATACGATAATCTATAAGCATATCCATTAAAAATAGATTTTGAAATTATATTGAACCTTACCAGAACGAAACAAGAATAAAACGTGTTCTATACTTACCGAATGGGAATCCTGCAACATAAGAAGCGATAACAAATGAATAACGAGAAATAAACACGAAGTACAAAAAATGTAGTACATAAATCCAACATAAAGTAAGGAGAGTTCACAAGTGAAACCACAATATGAGACATCATGAAACAAAATTAGCTTTCCTACCTCTTCTTAATAATAACTCTCGCCTCCGAAGATCAACTGCAAAAGAAGATTTACAATTATTTAAATGTATGGGAGAGTATGGCTAAACATATACACACAAAACAAAAACTCTGTAAGTTGTGTTATTGGTTGCGGCGGTCTATGTGGAATGAGATTTTTATTTTGCTCATGTTAGGAAGAATTATAATTTATGTATGCATTTCAACAATTTCGGTGATGATTTTCGTTTTATTAAATAAAACATAGATTATGGGTAGTAAGGTCGTTGCGTTTGCTTATTTAAAGGTAAGCTTACACTAAAGTTAGTTAACCAATCCGCAAATAGTCATGTTATAAAACAAACCTCCAGCTTTCAATTAACGTCATTGTTTTAATAATACATGTAGAATGAGTGACGCAATAAGTGTTATATCGAAAGGCAATTTTCACGCCTAAAAATAAATAAACGCCGTCGGAAGTAATTTTTGCGGTGTAGCAAAACCGTGAAAACATCAAGTTTGACAAAGTCTCCGAAGGTTGAATGACGAAGACCAATATGACGACAACCCGTTTAAACCCATTTATGCCTAGTGGACTCTCCCATCCTTCTAAATTGGATCAATTTATTTCCAAAATTAGGGATGTCTAGTGTATTTATTTCTATATTTAGAATATTTCTTACAGAAATTCCTTTAAGCAAACAGCGCAGACCCTGATGAGACGCCGCATAATGCGGCGTCTCATCTGGGTCTACGCTGTTTGCCAAGGCCTTTTTTCTAGACGCTAGGCATAAATGGGTTAAGTATGCACTGTGTAAATAACCAAATAATTTAAATAATGAAACAAAATATATTATATGACGAAGGTGTATTTGACAAGTGCAGCAAAACATGAAACCCACGTGGTAACTGATTTAAGAGGACATCATATTATTCAATTAGAAGCTAGCCATGCTTTCGTTAAACATTAACAAAATTAATCAACTTCGCCCATCTTAATTGAAATAAATTGAATCCTAAATAATCAATCCTCTTGTACACGTGATATATAACGTGATATATAAGGTTCGAAGAAACATATCAAACGTATCATAGTATGCAATGGTTTTATTTGTGATTTATTATCATTTAAAGTCGCCGACGTCTACGTTATATGCTGATTGACGTGCGTGAACTAAATTACGCTTCCTTTGCATACCATAAAATACTAAGACGTATTGTTTTATTTGATCTCTAATGATAAACACATAGACAATCTTGCGGTTGGTAATAATAACATATTACTGAACAGTTAAACAAAATTTAGCATAGGAAAAATAATATTTATTGTATAATACAGGCGCGTAGCGCATCATACCCGATTACTCGTTCGAGTTAACATGGAAAATAAATCTGAAAACTATAACGCCATGGTTTTCGCGCAGATGCAATATATCGTCACCAAAGATCCGCTTGCACAGGGCGTTTATTGAGGATGTTCGATGATGTAGGTATGCAAATGAAGATGTATTACTACTTCACGATAAAATTATCGACATCTAATAGCATAAGGGATCTGGCAATGCATATGCATTCCCTTGAAGATAAATTTCCAGCGAGTGTTTACTCGCGTTGTTTATACATGGTATTTTGGTTTCAAAGCAGAACCAGCCAATGACGCATAGAAAGGGTGGGTCACAATGACGGAGTGAGATACGTACAGTACACCCACGACATCCGCATGCAGTCATACATATTAAAAACATGTTTTCACGTAAAGAGAAACCACAATCAATCACCCAAATTGCTCCGACTAGAGTGATTGATTCAGAACCAATCAAATCTGGTTTAAATAGCAACGATAGACTTTTTGAACAGGTTTAGGCTTTTCCACAATCTGTCATTGGTGTGATAATTCAGTTTGATACTGTCCAATTGTTCATCAAATTAAATTGTTTTGCACCAAATTTAACAAAATGATGTTATATAAATGCATGTGTAAAGTATTTGGTAAATACAAATGAAATGAAGCGACGGACAAAAGGACGCGGATGGTAACAAAATGAACTGCGTCAATAAATCATGTATTGACATGAAATCAATTTATCGTTAATTATCACTTATGTCATACAAATTTGGAAACAAAATCATTCGACACATTATAGGTCATTAACACGTCCACAAATACAACCTACGCATCATAAACGGAAGCCCTAAAATGGCAATTTTATATAAGAACATTGAGTGGCGGTCAACACTGTATGTAAATACTCCCTGGTTTTCCGTTTTCGGATGTGTTATTATTGTGTCACGGATGTGACAGTTTAATAACCGCTGCGCCCGATTGCCGTCACGCGAGATAAACTGATACTTGTATCGTGTGCTTTTTTTATCGCAAATCATAAGTTCATTGGTTTCTCACAAATATGAATTATTGACAATGGACGCATCCAATTTTTCTTAATAGCCGCATCTTGCAGAGCTTTATTTCTTATTCTTCTTTACAAAAGTACAATGTGCATACATGTTTCGTTAAAAGAATTAGTATTCATGTTTTTATTGCACTTCAAAGAATAATCGTGTTATAGAACATATTTATATTAAGCAATTAAAACAATAATACTATTGGATTAAGCAATATTAATTTAACAATCAAACAACAGTCGACCTACACTGTGGTTTTGAATTCAAAGTGCAGCAGAATAAACTCATAAGAAAACTCCTATGAAAAGCACCAACAATTTGTAATGCCATTAACACCAAAAACCGTTGAATATATGTTTTCGGTATACGTTAATTTACGTCATTGGTAAGTGGGCATTGTTTTTCAGGTATTTATGTACTGCACAGTGTTTATAGTTGCATGAAAAGACAGGCTTTAACAACAGGTCTTTGGACGTGTTTTGTGTTTTATCTCATAGACAAAAGTGAACACTAGTTAAATGATTTATATTATAGATCATTAGAAAAAAAAAGTTTTTGGCAAAAAAAAAATGAAACAACAATAACACCACCACCATCAACAACAACAGCACACAAAAAAAAAACACATCATCATTTTTATTTATTTATATATATATATTTAGATATTTATCTTCATAAAATAAAGCCTCGATTAAATTGCAAGTATATTTTTGTGTTAATGAAATAAAAAGTTTAGGGTTAAACTTACGTAATCTTCGAAGTCGTATATCTTGTCCTTGAACTAGTGCTGAAAAATATCGTGAAATTAGGAGTAAAGCATCGAGTCATATAGTTAATAAAATATACAACCTATAGTTACATAAATCGAGAAGCCAATCGTCGTACAAAAATGCGATTTTAATTTTACACAATTAATATTGTCTGTTTGAAAATAGTAAACCAATCAGTTGATGACCCCAATAGTAGCATTTAAGTTATGCTTTAAGCTATGTAAATACATGCTTATAACGTTATGGAATATTTATATATGTGTCGGTTCCGAAGAGCTCACATACAAAACTAAACGTTGAATTAAAAACAGCCACACATGGTCCTTAAACGGAACTATTAGACATAATGCAATCGATACTTGCTATTTAATTGCGCGTAAGCAAACAATTAAACAAGACAAACCTCCTAGAAGTAAAGCGCACATCACGGTCCACACATGTAAATCCATGTTTATATTAAATGTTTCAATTTAATTCACTTTAATTGAGCTTTAAAATGTATACGATTATCTCTTAAGACAAGCGTGTTGTATAATCTTCAGAAAACAGCAAATCATTGTGCCATATATAGTCCTCTACTATACCATGAAATGTCACATGACCACTTACAAATCTGTTATTTCTCTCATTACGAGGCACACTGTCTCAAATGAATTGCACAATATACCAATATATTATTTTCTTGCACTTACGGCTTTGTAGTATTTAATTAATTGTTTCTATATTACCAAAAGGGCGATCCGTCACTAAATCGATCAAGCTCGTCGCATTATTTGCGTTCATTAACACGACGCCATAAAGCTGACAAGCGATCATGGTCAGAAATTCGTTACCTCTACCGCGTTCTGTCACGTTGATTATTCAATTTATACTAAACAACGCGAAAACGTGTAAATACGTCGAAATATATAACAACTGACGGTCCATTATCTTTTGCCACGCTTTTGTGGTAATTACCAACCTGTTTGATTGTTCTTCCAGAAAATATTTTGACTATATTTGTTTGTTTTAATTGTCCACACTGGCTTCACGTCATTCGTTTCATGTATATTGGACGTTTAACGAAAATAAAATACCGTTAATTTAAATACGGAGCTCATTTTTAAGTAATTCTTTTATTTATTAAACTAGTAAATTCAAATTTCTACATCTTGTTAAATCTAGGTTACCAAACGACATCTAACGTTGAAATTCTGGCTATTGCTATAAGGGACACTGATTACTTATATATGTTAACTTTATTTTACAAAATATATTACGAAATTTTTACACTTATTATATTATATATATATATATATATATATTATTTGTTTGTGGTACTATATATTCAACACATGTCCATGTACCAATTTAGTGTGTGTGTGTCGTATGAATAGATATCGTTGCGAGGAATTTAAATGGAATATATTGTGACACAAAAACATAACAAAGAGCATTTTCTATCTTGTTAAATCTATGTTACCACACCACATCTAGCGTTGAAATTTTGGCTATTGCTATTAGGAACACTGATTATTTGTTGGGTAACTTTATTTTTCTTAATATTGTACGAAATTTTCGTTTATTTTGAGCGTTATTGAGGCTTTAATGACTTTATCTGTAACTGTTTCTTATGTGCAATGTTCAATACACATCGATCCATGTAGACGTCACTAGGTCTTCTCATTTGCATATTGTGCAGTACTGTAAATCGCTAAATGTTTGCGCTTATTTTTATTTTACTTACTTAACAAAAAAAATGTAAAAGAAAAGTTGCATGATAAATAGAATGCACGCTTACTGACGTATGATAACAGATTGATAACGGACTACACGAATGTCGACAGAAAAGCTTCTGCCGATATCATGAACGTCCGATATGTATATGCAATCACCAGATAGTTTCCATGTATTTATAATTATCTATATAACGTCGATTGGGTCTCGATCCTAAATGAGTATCACGACTGGTTCAGGTCAGCACATAAGGCAGTCGTGAAGACGCATGAGTCGAGGGGACTTGTTAATATGCTCTGACTATGACATACACATTCGACTCCGGGATTGACTCTTATCAAAACGACGTTGAAGTACGATTGAATAAAGATGTTTGCGCTGTGTTACACTCCGATACGATATGATACGATAAGATACGATGATTACAATTAACAATTTATCGCAGTTGATCGTGTTTATTGCATAAAGTTGTTAAACCGTTCACATTATTTAAATTATAAATACGATTTTAAAGATTGAACAACAAAATCGTATACTACATGATATGGTGTGAAGATGATCACCACCATATGTTCACGATCGAAGCAAAAATTTCAATCTTGGCGCAAATCGTGAAAGTGATAACGTAGCATTACACAGTTTTTAATAAAAGAGCAACGACTGGACACATCATTGTTGAATGTGCTTATCTGAATTGCGTATCTACAGGGGTAAAATAGTAATTTCCACTGAAAATCACTGAATTTTCACCACATTTGTTAATAATAGTAAAATGGTATAAATATGGCATTCGGATGTCTGAATGGTTTCATCATTTTACACAGACATAAACGTTTAAAAACAGATTGTTACAGACGCGCTTGAATGCTGGAGACGTTGGCAGAATTACTTGTGCATATTGCATCAATGAGTTATGCGTGGAGTAAACAAAGACATACGGAATGAAAACAGACGTTACTTACAACATAAAAACCAATAGAAGTGTTATTGGCATTTATATTTGTGACATTTATGATTGACATATCGATGGACTGAAAACAAATACTTAAGTTCAACGATTAATAGCGTCCTTTTTTTCAAACATTGTTGACGCCCTCGAAAAAATAGACATTTGGACATTCTTTACATCGCTAAGGTCTTCAGTCTCAATAAATCGTAAATCGGTGATACATTCCATTTTCGTTTTTCAATGACAAGGTTCCACGATTTGTTCGAAAGATAACTGCCAAGCTATTATTATGCCTTCATCAAGATGGCTTTTCCCTCACACACATCGGAACGTTTCTGACGTAATGACGTGTGCGCGCGCCGTTTAAAATTCCGTGTTGACATTTCAATTTACACACTAGTACGTACTGTTATAATTGGAAATAGTTTGATTAAATTTATAAAATTGTATACGTATTGTCTTATCTTTAAAAGGTATACTTAGTTTCATTGTAATTAATGAATCCGCGATAGTATTTGGCAGCTCCCTCATGTCGTTATTAAATTGAACATGATATGTATGAACATTGAAGTATATGTATAAATCTTCATAAACAATGTCAAACAATACATCAACACCTTCGATAATGAAAGCATATCATAGTTGACATGTTAATGGTATTTTGATAGATAAACATTAATTGCTGAAATCCGTCATTAGTCATAATTAATACTTACTAACTATGTGGTCATTGACCAGACTAAATTAATTGCAGGTCACAATACATACTCATACAATATCACACATGTCGTTCAACTTATGACACTATTATAGAATCAAGTTTGTTATTGTTGTCGGCAAAACGCCTTTGACCATTTACATACAAGTAAACAAAGTATAGTCAAAGTGCAATACAAATACAATCATGCAAATAAACAGAAACTACAATGAAAGTCTTCAGACATGATGTACAAACGTGTACGTATTTACAACTAAAAAAGGACAAGAGCAAACAAGTAATATATATACAATATATTTGGGGTTACAAACAATATTTATTTAAGAAGCAGCACATGCTTGTATATTTTCCTCGCGGAGTTTCATGGCATCAGTAATTAATCTGGCAACATTATTAATGACTAAAAAGTACATAATAACTAGGTTAATGAACTTTATGGAGATCCGGTTTTTACTACGAAAACATTAATCCGGTAGCGGACTGCTGTTGTGTCTGTGACTAAGCTCTTGTTTAATTAGTCCCCTACTGAAGTATCCAGAGGGGACTATAGGTTTACCCCAGGTCTGTTCGTAGGTCCGTCTGAATCTGGATCCTGGATCCAAATAGTACTTAAGCTAGGTTGATGCAAATTGCTATGTGGATACAGGACCGTATGAAGAATATGCCTGATATTTCAGTTTTTTTCATCAGACAAAAATTTCGGTTATTTTTTTTTATTGATATCCGTAATAATCACACATAATTAAGTGCAAATATGCAAATGACAGGAAACATGGGCATTCTTTCTCCATAGTTTTTTATGTAGCATTACACTGTGTATAATAAGCAATAGCATAAAATAACATATTGTGCATATTCAGGATTCAAGCGCAGAACAACGTCTGCACTTACAACGTTGCCAACAACATCATCATCAGCTTATCTACTGTGTGTCAACTTTCAATCATAGGATCCTTCTATACTATATCTTCCACTATAATACATATTCACCGGATGCAAATGTCAATACGGCATATGTTGATATGAGTCAAAATATCAGTACAAAGAAACAACGTGTGGTCACAATAGGTCGATGATATTTATTATCGACAATGCCTTTCTATCAAATTTGTATGAAGATATCAAATCGCTTCATTTTTACTTTTTTCATCGTAACATTTCTGTACTAATTCTGTACTTTTTTTCCAGCCACTGACAGCCAAGAACGCATCACGTTACAATAACATTTGGTAAGCTGACTGATCCTAGGACTGCCGTTGCCTGTTTGATTCCTCAAACTTGCATATGAGCCTCGCTCTGTGAAAAGGGGGTTGAATGCATGTGCGTAAAGTGTCGTCCCAGATTAGCCTATGCAGTCCGCACAGGCTAATCAGGGACGACACTTTCCGCTTGTATGATATTTTTCGTTTAAAGAAAGTCTCTGCTAAGCAAAAATACAGTTTCGGCGGAAAGTGTCGTCCCTGATTAGCCTGTGCGGACTGCACAGGCTAATCTGGGACGACACTTTACGCACATGCATTAAATCACCTTTTCACAGAGCGCGGCTCATTTGTATTTCTACCGTCCAAACACATACTGTTGACACTTTATTATATATCATTTTCTTTTACAAAGTATGCATTTTCTAAGCTGTATAATTTCTTGTTGAAAGAAAATCTTTGAAGATGATACGCATCATCGTTTGCTTTGCGTTCACGTTTTTCTTTGTAACTTAAAACAGGTGTATGGAAAGGCTCGTAATAATGTGTGTTGATTATCGTTTACGTATCACACACTTAATTTCCCAGGAGCATTTAAATTGCTTACTTATTCCATTTTTCAAAAGGAACAATTATTGAAAAAAAATGCCGTCGGTTGGGGATTTCTTGTTAGTTATTTACGTGCAAACAGGTTTTGCATTCTATTATATAGAATGATACATTAATACCATTACATGTATTTAGATTATCAGAGGGAAATGATTTTCCTTAAACTTTAACACTTTCATGGCATGGTGTATTTTCCTTAAAGTTTAACATGTTCGTGGTGTACATGAAACATACCTACTTACAAGGTAAGTGGGAGATCTGGGTTCGATTAACAGTGAGAGAAGAAGTATTGAGGAAAAAATGCTGACTGTTGGCAGCACAACTAGTACAAACGAAGCAAACCACACACCGCACGAGGCCGGTGATCACAATAGCTCACCTTAACACAAACAACAAACAATATATTTATTAATATGGCAACAAACAGCCTTCTCACAGATGTAGGTTTTTAACAAAATTGTTTTTTTAAGCGTTAAACTCAATAATTACTATTCCTTTGCTTGCAAAATATAATGCGCAGCTTCTCATAGTCATTCAATTTTCTGTATGCAAAATTAGTATATTTTACCAATTGACTGGGAAGAGCTTAAACATTCCATCTTGTGACAAATCAAGTTTGTTTACCTTAGACATTGACAATTAACGGTTAATGGACAAAGATAGATCATTTAGACGTTTGCATGGTAAAAAGGAATTGAAAGATGAATTTATATTCGCCCATACATTATAAAGTTATGAAGCCCAAAATACACTTTTAATTGTGACTTGGCATGTAGTGGACAAGCCTTATCCATGTTTGCGACCCATAATGTGGTCATGGACTATACTGATCTTAACATTAGTTACTATTATAAATTACCAGAAGGACTCGATTTTCCAAATCGTTTAAAGTATTCATTTGTCACACAACGCATCTTGGCCATGTTAGGTTAAACCGGTGTTACATTTTCAAACAAGAAGAACACGTTATACGCAAATATATAATTGAACATAAAACAATTGATATATTAAAATGGCACCTAATAATCATATAATATTTATATGAAAACGGTCTCTACAATGTTTGCTTTAACTAAGTATAATGGAGTTCGGGATAGAGAGTTCTCACCAGTTATAATTAACGAACTGAAAGGCATTGTATCCTGTTAAGAACCATCGTCTTTCGAGGACACTGAGGCGCTTAACCCATTTATGCCTAGTGGACTCTCCCAACCTTCTAAATTGGATCAATTTATTTCCAAAATAAGGGATGACTAGTATATTTATTTCTTTATTTAGAATATTTCTTACAGAAATTCCTTTAAGCAAACAGCGCAGACCCTGATGAGACGCCGCATCATGCGGCGTCTCATCTGGGTCTTCGCTGTTTGCCAAGGCCTTTTTTTCTATACGCTAGGCATAAATGGGTTAATTGTCAGAAAAAGTAACTGACACTGGTTGACCGATGTAATATTGAAAAAAATGCTGGTATTTTCACTCGGTGAAAGCACTGAAATCGAATCTTCCCTTTACTAATAAAAATCTATATTCCTTTGAAAAGCATACCTATGATGATGACATATCAGAAGTATGTTCACGATGTTCTACTTAAATTAGTTTTTGTGGCGTTCTTTCTTATCTTTAAATCAATGAAATTGTTTTATTAAAAATTAACGACAGTCTTTAACAAATGATCTTTATATTAACGCATTTCCAGAACAATAATCATATACACTGGAGACCTTTGGTTTGACAAAATGTGTTCTGCTATATATTGTGAGAATATTCTGTTTTATGTTGTAGGCTTAAGCAATTATCAAGACTTGAATGATTTTCCTAATGCTTTACAGCGGATGAAGTCCTTTTATCATTTAATTATCATCAATTCATTTTATTCATTTAATCATGGCTCAGTTGGCTATAAATATGTGGACATATCACGAGTAATATAGTTTGTGTGGTTGTAGGTTCATTCATGTGCTTCAAGCATTTTGATGAAATGAATATCTCAGGAAACACTACTGAAGGAAACACTACTGAAGAAAACACTACCGAAGGAAACACAACGGAAGCTAATAGCTACGAATACCAGTTAATTAAAATGGTAGAAGTGTTTGTCGTCCTCGATATTCTGTTAGTAGCGTCGTCGTTTGTCGCCAATGTGCTAATAGCCTAATAATATTAGTCGTTGCGAGAGACACAGTAACTACAACCAGTATTTTGTTCGGAATACTTGCAGGATTAAATTTGTTAGCGACATTTATTGGCCCGTTTTTGGATATCATTGAAGGATTTAGTCCCGCGGCGTATGAATATTTAAATTTTGATGTGTTCAGCACATATATTGAGTTCTTAAATTCTATATTTGCGGCACTGTCTATGTGGACACTGGTTTTCATAAATACAGAGAGATTGTTAAGTGTACCGTTTAATGTTAAACAGGTGGTAACGGTGCCAAGGGTGATACTTGCGGAGATTGCGACATCTATCGCTGTTGCGGTGGTACAATACCTGCGACTTTTCCACGCTTTCGAATCAGACGAACATCAAATTTATTGGTATCCCAAAAGTGATACATGGAATACTTTCTTTATAATTTCTGACTGGGTATGTTTTTTTGCTATACCATTCGTTGTCATAATTACAGCGAGTGTAGTAATATGGATCAAGCTTCGCAAATCGTTCGGACAGAGACAAAATCACTCCGCCAAGTTCCGTTCTGTGATGACAAATCTTCTAATGGCCAACTTTACATTTCTTTTAACAAATACTCCTTTCAGGGTATTCAATGTGGTTTTTTATTACGCTAGCGAGAGCAGTTCGTTTAATGTGTTCCAAGAGATGACCATCAAATTCACATTCGTTTACCTTCAGGACCTGAATTACGCTCTTAACTTCTATGTGTATATGTTGAGTGGTCAGAAATTCAGAGATGACGTAAAAAGTTTATTCTCGAATTTGACAATGTGTAAAATATGTAATAATTTTAATTGCTGATGTTGAATTCGTTTCCTGTTTTTTTAAGCGTAACAATATGTGTATTATAGGTTGCGTCGCTAACAGCAGGGTAGGTAGAGAAGCGTGTAATAAATCATTTAAGCATACAGTTAATGGTCAAAATAACGATTGTAAAACGGAAAAACATAGTTGAAACGTTGGCAAACATATTTAACATCATTATAAATACGTTATTAATTGATTCAATTACAGAAATTCATTCAATCAAAAAAAAAATCATTATAGTCCTCAAACAATATCATTTTTATATCATAAATAACAGTTTAAAGGTTCGGGTAGTTTTTCTAGTAAGTATGGTGACCTGAAACAAACCTATGGTTACCGACCCACACTGTGATCCATAATATCTGATACCATTTTGGGGTCGCGTAATTTCTATATATATCACAGGATTTTGAATATCAACACAATGACAAAAAGTAAACATGTCCAAATTTCATGAGCTTAAAAGTGTCCATATTAAGCAAGACATGACTATGACACTCACCGACCAAGATTTAAATCAAATGTTCGATGTGACGTTCGTGTTGTGCTATAACGACGTCAAGTCGTTCTTTGAAATTTTCAATAACATTGGCGCACATTGCTGGCGTGATTTTCTTCATTTCTCGGCGAATGGCTAACTTCAGCTGCTCAATGGTATGTGGCTTAGGGATTAGAACATTTTCCTTCAAGTGTCCTAACATAAAAACAATCCAACGGACTGAGATCTGGCGAATGTGGAGGCCATACTTTATCTGTTTTATATGATATCAATTTACTACCAAATATGTGGTACAGCTCCATCTAGTTAAAACTATATTTTGTTAATGTCAATGCATTTTTTTTCGAAGGGCAGGGATAAATTTGGTCTTCAAGAGAGTGAGATATCGGGCACTATTTACTGTTGTGGTTATATCTTCCGATTTGAAAAAAAGGTCCAATCACAACGGTCAAACTCAGCGCTGCCCATACTGTCACCTTTTCATCATGAACAGGCTTTTCTAAATAAAAATGTGGTTTCTCCTTAATCCATACCCTACAGTGCTGTTTGTTAGGAGTGTTATTAAGATAAAAATGGGATTCATCTAAAAACCATATTTTATCAACTGTGTCCAATTTATCAACCATTCTTTCAGCAAACTCTAGTCTGCTGTTTATGTCTGTTTCTTTCAAATGTGCATTATAGACGCCGAATAAGGATACAATTTCAAATCGAAACGCAGCGCTCTGTTAACACTTCCATAACTAGACTTAATGTTGATATCTCTGAGAACCTTTCTTACTGATTTCTGTATAAAGCAGGCTTTGTGTTGTTTTAGAGTCTCTGCACATCCGTTGGGAATCCAAACTGACAGATACGCCCAAAATAACATACCACGAAATGAACGTTATTGTTTTTGTTGTAATGACTTGGATTTAGAAGATGAATACCATTTTATATGTATATGTCGCTGCTACACTGATTTAAGGAAAAACTAACCTAACCCTAAAGCTAACCCTAACATAAAAGCCGTATATTTTATAAAAACCCATCTGTATATAAATTCCACAAGTTATTAGTCTCATGTGACAAATCAGTAATTTATAATGTAAGTTAATATATCAAAGACGCTCTTGTTATAAGAAATACGATTCTAAATAATATTGTTCAATACAATTCATTACCGCCTTGATAGTTTATTAGTATTTGTATTCTTGCTTCTTACATTGTATGTGTTTAGTGTTATTTTTTTATACATAGTTACGTGACAGAAAATAATATGTATACTTTAGTATAAGGACGATGTACTTGCGTGAAAGTCTGAATAAACTGTCTGTCTGTCTGTTTTCGTAAATCTATTCTCATAGAGTATTTATGTTTCATGAAGTACCATCGTTGATTTTGCTTTCGATGGACCCGCGTTTGGATCATGTCGATGGTAAATTGTAGATTTGAACCTTTTATTTCATTTATTATTATTTCAGATTGTTCCAAAAAGTGTAGTTTTCGTAGTAAATGTATTTAATGATTAAATGAGTTTTCAACAACTAGAAAATCGGCGCAGTCCTAATATTCGATATTGACCATGTTCTATGTACTATTTTTTGCTTTTGTATTAAATATGCTGTTAGTGTGTTGTTTATGAGTGAAAAAAGATTTAAAAGGAAACATCAGCATTTTTTTATATTTTTTTTTGTACCGCTAGTTATTGTTGTTGCTTACTTATATAAACTATGATTTTAACCCATTTATGCCAAGTTGACTCTCCCATCCTTCTTAATTTGATCAATTTATTTCCAAAAATAGGGATGTTTAGTAGATCTATTTTTATTTCTATATTTAGAATATTTCTTACAGAAATTCCTTTAAGCAAACAGCGCAGACCCTGATGAGACGCCGCCCCATGCGGCGTCTCATCTGGGTCTACGCTGTTTGCCAAGGCCTTTTTTCTAGACGCTAGGCATAAATGGGTTACGCTTTAGCCTGTTAATATTTACTAGACACCGTGCGCTCAGTAACACAATTTCCTTCCAGAAAAATACTTGTCGGATAAATGTACATATGACGATGTAAAGTGAATTTATCAATTTTGCAGCGAATCCAGATTAAAACATGTCGAATTCTTTTGAATGGACCGAGCAGAAGTAAGCTTGCTCTTGGCGCTCAGAAAGTCAACGTGTTCGAGTAGATAAACTGTATATATACACTATTGCCAAATTTTAATATCGGCTTTAGGATGAAAGCGAACTTATTAAAGCATAAACATTGGCTTATGTACTTAATGTAACAACACACATCATAATGTTTCCCATTTCATGTTCTGTAACTGTATTAATTTGTTTGTATTGTGCTTATCACTCAATAAATATTACAACTTGAACAAAGCTATTTTAAGGAATTACTATGCTGTTAATATATCGACATGTTAACATGAATATTTCATAAATAAATATTACACTTCTAGTTTGCACAAGCTTTGTACGCCCTCCACCACTCACTGTCACTTTTTGACATCTAGACGTATCTATGAACGAACAAACATAATTGTCTTTGGAAAAAAGTAAGTTTAGAATGAAACGTTTTTTAATCCAAATGTTCATTGCAAATATCAGCAAACATATTGTTTCATGCACTTGTCATTTGCACTTGGCTTAAAAAGCCTTTAAATTATAAATTTACTTATCACGTTGAAGCATAAATTAAAAATAATACGTGAATACATAAATAATATTCAAAAGACGATTTAGTTAGTTGCAGTTCTTTGCCCTTATACAATCCCGATTATCAAACAGCATGTATTGATGTAAATATGCCCTCGCTGAAACTGCCGTTCAACAAAAATAAAAGAGAAGTATAAATAATGCTTATATGTCATATCCATGAAGAACTATATTGTTAACCCATTTATGCCTAGCGTCTAGAAAAAAGGCCTTGGCAAACAGCGTAGACCCAGATGAGACGCCGCATGATGCGGCGTCTCATCAGGGTCTGCGCTGTTTGCTTAAAGACAATTTTCTGTAAGAAATATTCTAAATATAGAAATAAATATACTAGACATCCCTAATTTTGGAAATAAATTGATCCAATTTAGAAGGATGGGAGAGTCCACTAGACATAAATTGGTTAATTGTAGAAATCGTTTCGACAGACATTCATAACAAGGGCACGACACAGGGGAGGCAAGTCTATTATTGTCCATAAAAAGAAACAATTGCATCCCACATGCCTTTCTCTTGTACATTAAATGTGGCGTGTTCTGAGAAAACTGGGCAAAATGCTTTTGCGTAAATTGTCAACCCAGATTAGCCTGTGCAGTCCGCACCGGCTAATCAGGGACAACAATTTCCGCCTAAACTAGATTTTCGCTTAGAAGAGACTTCATTTAAATGAAAAAAATCCTTAAAAGCGGAAATTGTCGTCCCTGATTAGCCTGTGCGGACTGCACAGGCTTATCTGGAATGACAATTTACGCTTAAGCATTATGCCCAGTTTTCTCAGAACACGCCACAAATGACCTACCATCATGCTGGGCCCTTTTACGCGGAAATCAGACACATATAACCAACGGCCAATGTGTCATTAGTTATGTCAACAAATGATAATAACGATGCATATACTCGCTTCTATATAGTGTTTACAACTAATAGGGCTTAATTTATTTAATTTGGAAAGAGGATTTGATGCACATACTTTGTGTTTGAAAAATCCTAGAAGCTACAAATAAAATACTACATATGACCTGTACACATGTATACGACCTGTACACATACTTTATTTTATATAAATCTTACGTTACCAAAACCTATCACATAGAGATGTCTTTATTTTAGATTTGTTTGTTTAATAAGATTTTGGTAATAAAACTTGAAAAACATGCAACATATTTTCGCCGTGTGTTGTTGTTTGAAAGTCTAAGATAGGAAGTGATTAAGGAATTGTATCAAAAGTGAAACACAATAAAAGTGTTTCGTATTAAAATGGCTTATGATCAGATTGATAGGAATATTGGAAATCAGAGTTGCTAGGACATCTGTCTAAAATTTGTCAGTTCCTGAAATATCTGACTTCTTATTTATTTACATTTATTTTATGGAAAAGACCTTAAGTTTTAAGTTCAATATCTCACTGGTGTTAACATAACAAGATACCGGCAGTCATTTAAACTCTTTAAATGGTCAAATATTCAGACAAATATGTGTCACTTACAGCCACATTGAACACAAAGTCGTTTTTTTCCCCAGTGAATCTAGTCCTTTGTTCTATATTTTGCAATAACTAAATTATGTTAGAATCTATCAAAAGATCACAACACTGCAAATTTACTTTATCTATATAATGTCTTTGTATTTGTTTACTGTAACAATAAATTAAAACTAGCATACTTTGCATTTATACTAGGCACAAGATATCAATAGAGTATTCTGTATGATGATTTAGAAGCAATACATATATATGTTGTTAAATGGTTCGGACATCACACCGTTAAACTTAAAACGTTCTTGTCGGAATAAGGATTGTTAAATGTTAACTTACGTTCGACAAAAATATAATATGTTATCATTATTGTATTCAAGTGACTCGTGGTGTTATTAACGTTTTTTTTAAGATGATGTAATCTGCAGCCACTTTAATAACTGGCGGTTCACCACACAATTTGTCAAAACATTATACAGCAACGTTTTCAAACAGAACAAATTGAATTTTAACCTCCGGATAAAGCAACAAAAAACATTTCCATATGCATTTTGATTTATGCAATAAATCGTCTGCTGGTCCAGAGTTGCATTTTTATATGTGACGTAGGTCCAAATATGGTTGACAGCGATTGTAGCGACAGCGCTGTTAAAAAGTCGAGAACAGTTTCCATTTAGTGAGAATGATGTCCTTCAAGAGTCTATGGAGGTTAATTTTAAGCGGCTAACCGCTACACACGCTGGTGAATCGTCCTAAAATAAACACTTTTTGTTGATGGTGTTTATAGAAAATGAGATGTCATCTACCGATTGACGATGTATATCGACCTCAAATTTATAGGAGTACGTAGTATACCGCTAACAGTTCTCATGGTATGCTCCGGACATAATATCGGAACAGAAATATACAAAGTGCAATATCTCTAAAAACACGGGAGCATGTTTTAGTTTGTGTGCGCTGCACATCCCCGCTATAAGATCAACCTACTTACCATTAATTTTAGTTGATACCTTCTTTAGTTTTCAAAATAAGCTCAAGTACAATTATTGTACAACAAATAACAAAGGGCAAATACTCCAAATATATGTGGGCAAGAGTAATGGTTGTTGTGTACTGCACATCCCCTAAGAGATACATCTACCTCTTTAGTTTCAAGTTGATAAATCTATAACTTTTGGAGATATGCTGCAAACAAAATGTAAGTACACAAATTAACGAAGTGCTAACAATATAGTAACAAGTGTAACGGATCTTAAAAACTGCATTTGCCCAAGATGAGATCTACATACCTATGCAGTTCCAAGTTAAACCTTGTTAAGCTTTCGAGAGATGCTTGCGACAAAATATAAATATAACAAGAGGACCATGATGACGCTTTAGCGCTCACCTGACTGCATGGACACAAATTGTGGAAGAATCGAACTGATGATGTAGTTTTTGACCACAGTTTACCCTGATTCAAACAGCGCCTTCATATTGTAAATTTAAAAAAAAATGTGAATAAGTTTCATTTACACTGAGTCATAAGTCTGGCCTCTAGATTTGACAGTTTTGTTTATACATTTGAACTTGTGACCTACTTTTTGCACGCACCAGATCTAGATTCAAACTCGAAGGACCGGATTAAGCACTAGGCTAACAAGGCTGCAGCCTTGGGCCCCCGATTTTTAAGGGGCCCCCAACGACAGGCCAGTTTCCCAATGTATGATCTTTCTTCATTACGCCATTTAACGACTTCATCGGGATTGCAGTAGAAATTTTCTGTGTGATTTTACCAGTGTCCCGATGAATATCCAATTGTAACCGTTTAGTTTGCTTTGATTTTCTATGCTATCAATTTTCTTTCTGTGTTTTATATCCATTCAGAACCATTAGTTTCTCTGTTTATTATACGACTTGCCCGTATGGTCATGACAACATCTGGACCGTTTAGGTCGCTTTAATTTACTATGCTATCTGGGTGCACAAGTGGGGGCCTCTTAAGATATGTAGCACAAAATTTCTTCTTTGTATTATCGGGTTCTGATGTATATCCAATAGAAGCCATACCTCCCAACGGGCTCGTGGTAAAAACGCTGTCAGATACTCGCTGGAGTGCAAGGGCAGATGCAACGAATGCGTTATTTTCCAACTATCCAGAAATACTGAAGGGTCTCATTGCCATAAAAACTAAAACTACATAGAATCCGGAAACAATGCTGACGGCAGATGGTTTGATCAGACAGATGGAGCAGTAAGACACTGCCTTAATGACCATCATTTGGCATACCATTTTAGAGAGTTTAATGCCAAAAGCTTGCGTCTGCAGAAAGTTGACATTGGCTTACTAAATGTTGTGAAACTTTACAACTCTCTTATCAGTTTTGAACTGGATACCCGGGACACATTTGACGACATTGAAGAGAAGGCCAAAGCGTTTGTTGCAATCAACGAATATAAGGATGCGAATAAGCGTAAGAAACGACAGAAACTATTTTGTGACGAGAGTACGACAGAAGATGCGAATTTGGAGCTAAGTGCACGCGACAATTTTCAAATTCACACATTCTACAGCATGGTTGATTGTCTCACTGTTGAACTTCGCAATTGGTTGAGCGCATATTCTGGTCTTAACAAACTGTTTGGTTTCATGACAGAGTTTGAGTCTCTCACCTTGGATGATGTACGGAAATGTACAACGCATCTATTGGAGTCTTATCCAGAT
This sequence comes from Dreissena rostriformis, assembly GCA_007657795.1. NCBI lineage: Eukaryota > Metazoa > Mollusca > Bivalvia > Myida > Dreissenidae > Dreissena > Dreissena rostriformis. The sequence goes on from VMBQ01001722.1 coordinate 125,238, forward strand.
GATATTGAGGCGTCTTTTGTTGACGAGTTCGTTCAGTTCAAAGCCATATTAGAAGCGGACCAAGGCATAGTTGCAATAATTCAACTCTCAGCTTTATGACCCAAAGGGTTGCTGAGAGTTGCCACAGCAAAAATTATCAACGGCTCTGGGACTCCGTTTGTATGGACTAACCAAGACAGAACCATCACCCACACGAGTGAACTGCTGAAGTTAGATGGAGGTCAACTACAGACAACTTTTCCAAACGTTGCCATCGCTGTACGAATATACCGGTACTTAACAATTCCAGTTATAACTGTCAAGGTGAGAGGCCATTTTCAACAGTATCACGAGTGAAAATCTATTTGAGGAACACCATGAGTCAGGAAAGGTTGGCAGCATTTGGGCTACTGTCTATTGAATGTCAAGTCTTCCCAGAAGTAGACTTCACACAGCTTATCGATGACTTCGGCTAGCTGAAGAAGAAGAAGTCGTAGAAGAGACTTAGAGATAGGCTGGAATCTGTTACATGTAACATGTGTGTTAAGTTGTGTTAATAAAATACATTGTTTAACTTGTTTTGCTATATATTTAATGTAATTGTCAACTGTGTACAAATGCAAGTTTTCTGATCTTTGTAGTTGTAGTATCAAGTGTAGTTTACAATATAAAGAAGGGGACCAGGGGAAGGGGGCCCCCGAAACATGTGCAGCCTTGGGCCCCAAAAACAGCTTAATCCGGACCTGCCAACTCGATCTAGATATTGTCAAGTTTCACCAAGCTTTAGTCATAAATGTTGCCCCTAGAGTCATATTTTTTTTAAAGATCTAACCTGGTGACCTAGGTTCTAGATGCAAGTTACCCTGATTCGAACTTGGCCTAGATATTGTCCTGATAAACATATCACCAAGTTTCATCAACATCGAGTCAAAAATGTGGCCTCAAGAGCAAGTTTATTCTGACCAAGTTTTATCAAGATTGGATGACAAATGTGGCCATTAGAGTGGTTAAAATCTAAAACAGTTGATAACACAAACATCAACAGATATAAGGTTATCAAAAAGCTCACCATGAGCACGTTGTGCTTAGGTGAGCTAAAAAAAGGGAATGATGTTATAGAATGTCTTACTTGTCATAGGGGCATAACTTTTGCAATTTCTAATGCACATGCATTTGCACAACTTCCCATCATGAAGAACAATGCATGAAAGTTTGAATATTGGCCATTGGAAAGTCTAGGAGATTGCCTCCGCACAAGAAAGACGGACAGACGGCATATTACTATAATTTGGTAACTTCGCAAAAGCGTTACTTTGTTGTTAAGCTTAAAATGATAAAAGGTGCAATAAACTGTCATTACTATGTATGAATGCATGTTATCGTGTTTCCACGCCTGATCTCAATTACTTTGCTTGTCATATGCAAATGAACTGTAACAAGATCAACAACATTCATATTTAAGTCAAACATTTATTTTTAAACTGAATAACTTGAAATTATAATTCAATAACCATCCAATAACCATACACACTTCATAAACAAATATTTCAAGATAAAATAAAATATACAGGAACAATTATTCAAAATAGTAATCGTAAATAATGTGTTAGTTGATTCTAATAGCGAATGATGTAGAGTAGCTATTGGATTGTTTTTTTTCCATTTTTTTAAAACTCTTCACATCGTTTTGACTTCAAAGATTAACATTAACACATACTTAAACAAAGTCAAAAATCAACCGTCAGTTTTTCTGCAATATCCTTTATTATGGGTTGAGCTCACACATTCCTAGCACATGCTACCTAAAAAAGTTCAGCTGATACATTAAACTTGAGTGTGATATTCCCTTTTTTTGTACATAAAGTCATGCACCGTAATTCGACAACAAACTATGACATCAAGCATTATTTCTTAAATAATCATAATAAAATTAAACTAATCTGTTTACCTAATGCAATGTGCAACTTCATTTGTATACATAAAAAAAATTAATCATCTAACATCATGTAACATGACACACACACAAAACAAACAACATTTATGACTTATTAACTTTCTCTGCTAACTTTAGAAATTCTGTGGCAAAATAATCAGAATGAAAATGTATTATTTATAGATATAAATATATTAAAATACTAAGATTACTTAACAAATTTAAATAATAACTCTTAATTTACACAAACAACAAGAGATGTGTTTGTCAGAAACACAATGCCCCCCCCCCTACTGCGCCACTTAGATTATTATTTTTTACCTTTGACCTTGAAGGATGACCTTGACCTTTCACCACTCAAAATGTGCAGCTACATGAGATACACATGCATGCCAAATATCAAGTTGCTATGATCAATATTGCAAAAACAAGAGATGTGTTTGTCAGAAACACAATGCCCCCTACTGCGCCGCTTTGAAANAACACGGGAAAGTGCTTGCATCTGTGAGATAGGTTATTGCAAGAATTATAACTTAATGCATCAACACATGAAATCTCTTCTTTCTTTCAATAATAATGTGTATACATGTATAATACAGCAATCAGTTACATGTGCATGTAATCGTGTGCAGGACATTTCTAGCATAATATTATGTACACTGTTGGAAATTAGGGTTGTATTTGAAGCTGCTACATCAAAAGGAGCCTAATGCGCTTTCAAGCCCAATTCGGACCGAAACATAAAAATCATCAGACTTTGAGATTAAATTAAGCAAAAAGTAACTGTGTAAACGGTTTAAAATTACGCATTTCTTTTGAAGTTTTTAAGCCTGATTTATCTATTTAAGCCCGATCGAGCTATATAGCACAATCGGGCAGTCTCACTAGCCTGGACTTTACCCCGGGCTTGAAAAATCAAAAGTAAAAATCTCTGCCCTTCCCCAGAGTTAGGGGCCGTGGTTTTAACAGGCTGGTGGAACTGCCTGATCGGACTATTTAGCTCGATCGGGCTTAACAACTTCAAAAGAATTGCATAATTGTAACCCGTTCACATAGTTGCACTTATTTGCTAAGTCTTAATGTCTACCGATAATAATCAAATATTTCGATAGCTACTTCAACAAGAGATGTGCTTGTCAGAAACACAATGCCCTCTATTGCGCCGCTTTAAAAAAAAAAAAAACAAGGCTTGTCACCACAGGATGACATATGCCCCCNCCTATGAAGTTTCATGATCCTAGGCCTAAACGTTCTTGAGTTATCATCCGGAAACCATCTGGTGGACGTAGGGACGGACCGACCAACATGTGCAAAACAATATACCCCTTCTTCTTCGAAGGGGGGCATAAAAAAATTGAAACCTAAACGCAAAACCTAAACGCAAAATCTAAACGCAAAGTGTGACGGAATTTCAGACAGAGGGACAGACAGATAGAAGGACAGTGCGATCACTATATGCATAAACGAAACAAGCGAAAAAATGTCACTCATTAGCCTCTGAGGTTTCACAGGTATAATCTGGGACAAAACTTTACGCATATGCATTAAGCCCGCCTTACTCAGAGTGCATGGTGCGCCTCAAATTCAAATTGCTATTCTTCTGAAATCAACAAATAGTCTCTATATAAATAGTCAAAACTAAAAGAAACTTCTACCCATACCATTATCTCATACAAACAATCATAAATGACCCTAACAAAATAACTTTTAACTTTTACATTAAAGTGAGAAATGACTTTTCTGATGCTTTATGTTCCAAATTAACAGAATCCATAACTCCAAAGATCAAAATGTTACAACCTAAAATGGATGATGAAAATGTTAAAATTTTGATTTGCCCATTTTGTTTTGAATTCATTTTTATTAAACATATTTTCATTCTATGTATGACTTAAACATTTTGAAACCCCTAGGCAATAATGGAGTGTTTGATTCATAAATATTTAAGAGCATTGTAAAACCAATATTGCCAATTGGTAAATTATATAAATTTAAATATATATACATTTGTACTTTTGACAGTTTTACAGTCAAAAGAAATCCAAACAACAAATTTCAACCACATTTTATTTAACACACACATAGTGATAGCGAGTCACACTGTGTTATTTTAAAGTCGAAACATATTTAATGGACATACAATAGAAAAAACTACTAAGAGGAAATAATTCTGGTTTTAACAATCATCTTAGACAATCCAGGTTTCATGATGATTAAGGAAAATTATGTACAAAATGACACAACACTGCTAAAACGGTTAATCATTACAAATTATCTGACTACACACAGGATCCCATAATGCACTACAATAACTCAAATTTCCTAACATACTTAACAAGGTCCATTTAGCCTTAAGTTGGTTTCTCAGTATTTCAACTTATATTTTATTCATGTGTTGGGTACCAAAAACTAATAAAACAAGAGCACCGCAAAGCGGTGGCCAACCCTCGGCTGAGAGTGCAGTTTTGAATAAAAAGAGAAAAAAAAAGAACAAAAAATGACCTTTGACCTTGAAGGATGACCTTGACCTTTCACCACTCAAAATGTGCAGCTCCATGAGATAAACATGCATGCCAAATATCAAGTTGCTATCTTCAATATTGCAAAAGTTAAGGCCAATGTTAAAGTTTTGGGACGACGCGGACAGCGGAAGGACGAGCTGGCTATGACAATACCTCGGGTTTTCTTTGAAAACAGCCGAGCTAAAAATTCAGTATATCTATGATTCAACACAGAATTGTATTTTTCAAGACCAAAAGAGCAAATATTTGCTATGAGGTTAGAGGGTTAAACATTGTTCACCCTAAAAGTACATAGTCTATCTAAGAAAAGAAGAAAATCAAAATCTTATACAATTAAAAATGTGTGCGCATTAAATCAAATTGACTAGGATATGAACAAAATGAAACTTGCCCCTTTACTTCAGCTTTGCAATAGTATTACATATGATTTCCTATTTACAAAACAAAATTAAAAAAAACAGCAACATAAACAAAATTTTATATTTAATTTTTGTCAATTATTCTTAACTTAAAAAGTTCATTATTTACTCAACTTTGGTCCATTGTCATTTCTGACATAAAACAAGAGATGTGTTCGTCAGAAACACAATGCCCCCTTCTGCGCAGCTTTGATTTAATTATTTATTTTTTTACCTTTGACCTTGAAGGATAACCTTGACCTTTCACCACTCAAAATGTGCAGCTCCATGAGATACACATGCATGCCAAATATCAAGTTGCTATCTTCAATATTGCAAAAGCTAGGCCAATTTTAAAGTTTTCAGACGGACGCACAGACTGACTGACAGTTCAACTGCTATATGCCACCCTACCGGGGGGCATAAAAATGATAACTTCCCTTGTGAAAATGATCTGTACCTGCCAAATGATAAATATAAATTATCTCCTTCTAAAGCTTGTTACTTCCCTTGAATTTTGTTTTTTGACCTTTGACCTTTAAGGACGACCTTGATCTTTCAGCACTCAAAATGTGCATCTCCATGAGATACACATGCATGCTAAATATCAAGTTCCTATCTTCAATATTGCAAAAGTTATGGCCAATGTTGAAGTTTTCGGACGGACACACAGACTGACAGACAGACTGACAGTTCAACTGCTATATGCCACCCTACCGGGGGCATAAAAATTGATGCAATTAAGGTTTGAAACATTGAAATGTTATCTTCATTCTCTTCATTGGTGACAAAATGAAAATTTTCCAAACAAAAATCTCTAAACCACTCCAGGCAAAACTGGTGAAAATAAACAAAATCAATTGCGCTGTACCGAAAGAACACTGTAGAAACAACAATTTCATTTACACAAGAGGCATACTCTGATATTCAAGCCACACTATTCGAGAATGGATCTTATGCCATGTGCAGCCAGCATAGCTCAAGACCACCCTGCACATATACGCAGTCTGGTCAAAAGCTACCTTGTCCGCCATTGAGACCACCAAACCTTGCATGACTTTATATCGGACAGGGTAGCTCTTAACCAGACTGCACAAATATTCAGGCTGGTTTGGATCTGTATGGCTGCATGTGGTATAAGACCCATTTTCGCATGATGTGTCTGAATTACACCTGTATCATATATTTATGTATTTTTCCCCCTATGCCCTGCAAAAATGCTATTATCAATTAAAACAAAAAAGACATTAAGCCTAAAGCATTTATTAAACGTTCCACAATATACATGTGTACCTCAAATTTATTTTAATTTATTAGCAGTTACCTAAAGGCATATACCAACTTTGCCTTTCAAATGAACTTACTTTAGAGCAAAATTGCAGTCGTCGTGTTTACACTTCAACCAAATTTAATAATAAAGCCACATTAAATGTTTACTGGAAGATATATAATGGTATGAAAGAAACAGAAATATAATATTAAATTAAAAAAAAACAGAAGATTGTACTGCCCTGTGATAGCTGAAAATAAGCATGCTACATGATATTTGACATGAGTCATGCAAAAAAGGGTCTTATCCCATATGGGGCCAGCGTTGCTACAGACAAGCCTGCAAAGTCTGGTCAGGATTTACCCTGTCATATTCTTTAGTCACACAAGGTTTCGTGGTCTCATAATCAAATAGGGTAGCTCCTGAACAGCATGTGAATTGTGCGTCTGGTCTAACGCTACGCTGGGTGAATATGCCATAAGACCTTTTTTTGCATGACATGGATCATACATGTATCAATGAAACAATGTTTTAAGTCTTCCATTTCTTACCTGACTTCTAGAGTTTACAGATTAGTTTCCAATACTGGATTTTTTTGATGTTCATGTTTCTTTAACAATTTACAAAGTAAAATATTATAAATATTACAAATAATTGTTTTCAACTTATTAATTACAATACATCTTACAAACTTTTCTTAACATCACCTTCACTGTTTTTGTATTATTCTCCCTGTTACTCACAACAATAATGGCCTTCAGCATTATTCAATAATTTTGATGATAAAACTCTGAAACATAATGTCCTGTGCTGAACAATACAAAACAGACTAAACACTTAAAAACATAAAAAATAACAGGGAAATTGAAAAAAATTATTTTTGAATGGAATGAAGTTTCATGTAAAATTTGCAATAAAAAACTAACAAAACCGGTGTTACAACTTGCATAAACAATACAATAACGGAATAAACGCTGCGACGGCTATGAAAACAGGCAAGAGCATAGTGCTGGTATCGTCCGTAGAATAAGGGTCTGTGACCTTGGGGCCAGAGGGTCGGCGCGCAGGCTTCTGTTTTGAATCGTTGAGCACATCCTCATCCTCCTCCTCCTCTTCCTCCATGGGGTCTGCCCCCTGCAGAGGAGGTAGCTTAGGCACGTCTGAAATGGGAAGGTAATGCAGTGAAGAGCATGTATGAAGTGTCGAATTAGCACCGTGGAGGCCCATAGCCAGTGAAACTGTTGGGGCCCACATCCCAGACCCCTAGTCAGCCCAATGCTGACTAGAAAGCCAGTGCCCAGTTGATTTCACTTGTTTAACCCTTTGAGCGCTGGAACCGGATTTTAAAGGTCTTTGCAAACAGTTTGGATCCAGATGAGACGCCACAGAACGTGGCGTCTCATCAGGATCCAAACTGTTTGCTATTCTGATAGTATTCTTTCAATAAAAATCGGAGAAAATGCTAATTTTACAAATTCAGCAGATGACATTTTAGCAGACGACAAATTTCCCAGCATGCAAAGGGTTCAATTAGCCTACCAGTGCCAAGTTGATTTCACTTGTTTAAATTAGCCTACCAGTGCCGAGGCTGTTAACACATTAAATGTGAACATGCCCTTTTATAGGTTTTGTCAAGTCATTAGATTAGGCTAAGTAAGTAAATAAGCAAAATCTTTGGTCACGGCCTGATGGAACCCCAAAAAGTCGAGGGGCCCATAGGCAATTGCCTACTCAGCCTAATGGTTAACCCTTTGCATGCTGGGAAATTTGTCGTCTGCTTAAATGTTGTCTGCTGAATTTCTTAAATTAGCATTTTCTTTGATTTTTTTTCTTTGATTTTTTTTCAAAGAATACTATCAGAATAGCAAACAGTTTGGATCCTGATTAGACGCCACGTTCTGTGGCGTCTCATCAGGATCCAAACTGTTTGCAAAGACCTTTAAAATCCGGTTCCAGCGCTCAAAGGGTTAATCCAGGACTGCATGTATGGACATACACAGGAAGGTATGCAAGGGTCTTAACCAACTAGGATTTCATAAAAATATAAAAGGGAGATAATCCCCTTAGAAACATTACTATTATTGAAAATGTGAACATAAGCAGCAAACTTTATCTCCAGGGGTCTATTTCTCAAACTGCTGATTCAGGGTAGTAAGTCACTTCTTACAACAATGAAATTATGGTAGTTAAGATGCAGTTACAAACTAGAGCTTTGTCACTGACGTGACCTATACCCCCACATGCTGCATTGACACAGAATATTGTGCATGCTGTCTCACAAAACAAGAGAAGCTTATTTATGGCAATTTTTAAGAATTATTATCTCATTATAATTTATGGCCATTTTGACCTTTGAAATCTTGAATTCTTTGGCATGATACGCCATCCAATGCCTGTGAACAAAATTAATGTGGAGAGTAATATTAAAATCTCACAATGAATGACATAGTTATGGCCCAGACAAGCTTATTTATGGCCATTTTTGACCTTTGAACTCAAAGTGTGACCTTGACCTTGGAGATATCGACGTAATTTTATCGCGCAACACACCGTCCAATAATGGTTAACAAATGTGCCAATTGATTTCAAAATCCCACAATGAACGACATAGTAATGGCCTGGACAAGCTCAACTATGGCTATTTTTTACCTTTGAACTCATGTGTGACCTTGACCTTTGAGATATTGACGTAATTCTTTCGCGCGACACACCGTCCAATGATGGTGAACAAATGTGCCAATTGATTTCAAAGCCTCACAATGAACAACATAGCTATGGCCCGGACAAGCTCATTTATGGACATTTTTAACCTTTGACATCAAAGTGTGACCTTGACCTTGGAGATATTGACGTAATTCTTTCGCGCAACACACTGTCCAATGATGGTGAACAAATGTGCCAAATGATTTTAAAATCCCTTGATGAACCACATAGTTATGGCCCGGACAAGCTCATTTATGGCCATTTTTGACCTCAAAGTGTGACCTTGACCTTGGAGATATAGACGTAATTCTTTCGCGCAACACACCTTCGCATGATTGCAAACAAATGTGCCAATTGATTTCAAAGTCTCACAATGAACAACATAGCTATGGCCCGGACAAGCTCATCTATGGCCATTTTTGACCTTTGACCTCAAAGTGTGACCTTGACCTTGGAGATATTGACGTAATTCTTTCGCGCGACACACTGTCCAATGATGGTGAACATATGTGCCAAATGATTTCAAAATCCCTTGATGAACGACATAGTTATGGCCCGGACAAGCTCATTTATGGCCATTTTTGACCTTTGACCTCAAAGTGTGACCTTGACCTTGGAGATATTGACGTAATTCTTTCGCGCGACACACCGTCCAATGATGGTGAACATATGTGCCAAATGATTTCAAAATCCCTTGATGAACGACATAGTTATGGCCCGGACAAGCTCATTTATGGCCATTTTTGACCTTTGACCTCAAAGTGTGACCTTGACCTTGGAGATATTGACGTAATTCTTTCGCGCGACACACCGTCCAATGATGGTGAACATATGTGCCAAATGATTTCAAAATCCCTTGATGAACGACATAGTTATGGCCCGGACAAGCTCATTTATGGCCATTTTTGACCTTTGACCTCAAAGTGTGACCTTGACCTTGGAGATATTGACGTAATTCTTTCGCGCGACACACCGTCCAATGATGGTGAACATATGTGCCAAATGATTTCAAAATCCCTTGATGAACGACATAGTTATGGCCCGGACAAGCTCATTTATGGCCATTTTTGACCTTTGACCTCAAAGTGTGACCTTGACCTTGGAGATATTGACGTAATTCTTTCGCGCGACACACCGTCCAATGATGGTGAACATATGTGCCAAATGATTTCAAAATCCCTTGATGAACGACATAGTTATGGCCCGGACAAGCTCATTTATGGCCATTTTTGACCTTTGAACTCAAAGTGTGACCTTGACCTTGGAGATATCGACGTAATTATTTCGCGCGACACACCGTCCAATGATGGTGAACAAATGTGCCAAATGATTTTAAAATCTGACAATGAACGACATAGTTATGGCCCGGATCTTGTTCCACCCGCCCGCCAGCCAGCCCGCCCGCATTCGCCAATCTAATAACCAGTTTTTTCCTTCGGAAAACCTGGTTAATGAAGTGCATAATGTCCATATTGCCATCTGTCAATGTTTCAAGTTTCATGAAAAAATATGAAGAACTTTTAAAAGTATCGCAGGATCCAGAAAAGTGTGACAGACTGACTGACAAACAGAGCGCAAACCATAAGTCCCTTCCGGTGAAACCGGAAGGGGACAATAAAACATATGCAATAATTAATATTTACCTTCAATGGTTCCCCGCATTATGTACATTGCATTTATCTTCGGATTGTCTAACTCGCCCTGAAATATGGACATTCTTAATTAAGTTTAAACCTATTCATTTAAGCTGGATTGCACACGGAATACAAGCACCCACCATGTTGTATAGGATTCTGCGTAATAACGAAGATCGTCATATTAAAGTTACAGTGTAATTTGGCACATTTTAAATTTTGACCCCTTGTATCCCACTGCTTAAGGTTAATTGACCCTCAGTTTTCAAAATCTATTGAAGTCACTACCTATACCTTAACAAACTCCACCGTCAATATTCCGTCTCGGATATCGGACGTTTCACCGTTGACCTTGCATTTGCCATCGCGGATCTCAAAAGGCACTACTTCATCGTGGGCCACCCCTTTGCCTACTTTTCCAAAAAGGTCAAGCTCATGAACCACTATATGATCGCCATTTAGGACAACATCGAATACCTGAAACAATTACAAAATAATAACGATTATGAACTGTTTGTGAAACAGTTATGCCCCTTTCGGGTTAACTCTTTCAGTGCTGGAACCGAATTTTGAAGGTCTTTGCAAACAGTTTGGATCCAGATGAGACGCCACAGAACGTGGCGTCTCATCAGGATCCAAACTGTTTGCTATTCTGATAGTATTCTTTGAAAAAAAATCGAAGAAAGTGCTAATTTTAGAAATTTAGCAGACAACATTTTAGCATTCGACAAATTTCCCAGCATGCAAAGGGTTACAACCCTAATTTTTGGAGAATCTTGTACTTTAGTTACCAAATTTGACCAGCGGGTTAATTTCAATGTGGGAAATCAATGTTATTGTTAAAAGTTTGAATGATGTATCATGACAAGTAGAATAGATGCCATTGCTTCAAAATGTTGAGTCTAAAACTAATTAAGTTCACTTATATGTACATTTGTTTTGCAAATGTAAAACTACATCAAATAATATTAGAAAGACAAGCCAAAAAGGGAAAACTGCTGTCTTGTTTCTCACTATTAATTTATTAGCATGGGTTGTCACAAAATGTCTATTCAATCTATTGAATAACACAGGTTAATTTTCAATGTAGAGTCATTTAAATATGTTACATGTCATTGTAGTGCATAATTTAAAGAACAATGTAGGCCCAACAGCTGTATGCCCTATACTTGGAAACAATATGTTTATGTAATGTAAGAAATTCTCCTTAACATTCATTTATGTGCGAAATTAATTATACTAGGACACTTCACTGCATATATCTCCATATTTCTCAGGGCTGTATCTCATCATTTTGGGGACACGACCTATACCTGTGAAATTGGGAATTTAAGCATCAATTTACTTTAAAATGGAAAAGAAAAGTATTATTGCTTGTTTTCTAACTTTTTAATATATATAATATATCAGTTAAATGGATATTACAACTTCAAAAATTTATTTAAAGACTAATAATCTCTATTACTAAACCTTAAAAAGTCAAACCATCAATTGGGCATTTTTAAACTGGATTTTGAAAAAAGATACCTTTTGCCATTGGGAAAAGGACCTTATGAACTGATACAAGATATGTGTCGTGTTCTAAGAAAACTGGGCAAGATGCTTGTGCGTAAATTGTAATCCCAGTTTAGCCTGTGCAGTCGGCACAGGCTAATCAGGGATGACAATTTCCGCCTTAATAGGATATTTGCTAAGAAGAGACTTCATTTAAACGAAAAATGTCATAAAAGCGGAAATTGTCGTCCCTGATTAGCCTGTGCGGACTGCACAGGCTAATCTGGAATGACAATTTACGCACAAGCATTATGCCCATTTTTCTCAGAACACGACACATATGTGACCTCAATTGTATAAAGGCCATTGCATCAGTTACAGTAATTCCAGTTAATGTGTAAAAAGGTGCAAGGCATTTAAACACATACAGATCCCTCTGCTTAACCTCATTCAGTATATTTGATCTACAAGGACAAAACAATACACAATTGGAACTGTAGACACTGAATGCCAGTTAGATAGTTTTCTTGTTTTAACCAAATTAATGCCTTGGTCACACTGTCACCAATCAGAGCTACAAATGAGCTACGATTCAATCGGCTATGAATGACTACGAAATTGTCAAAATTCGTAGGCCGCTACGATTTCATTACGGAGCAAAACGATGTGAGAACGGATTTCGATGAATCTACCATCAAAATGTTGGAAAACGAACAAGGAAAAGTACAGACTGCTACTGATCGACGCGATTTAGTACGGAGCGCCACGAATCGGTATGATCAAACTACGAATCCGCTACGGTCTGGTATGATTAAGTACGATGCTACGCGAATCAGTACGATCTAAATTTAAAATACGGATCTGTTATGGTCTAGTACGGGTAAGTACGAACTAGAACGGTCCGCTACGAAGCAGTGGGAATTGCGACGGATTGGTACGGACAGGTAGGAATGAACTACAATTGAACATTGCGCTCACAGCCTCTTGTATTGTCATACACAGAATGCCTCCCAAAAAGAGAACATGCAAGCGGCAGCAACAGTCCTCATGACAAATGCATCCTATTGGTCTGTCGTCACCTGGAAGAGGTGTTGCTTCTGGAATGCCAATCAACCCCCTTTCGATTGCCAACTTGAGGTCGCTTTGATTCCAGATTTGTGCGTCGGAACATCCTCCTTGCGATCCAATATTTACCCATATGAATTGGTAATCGGCGTCCACCAGGGCCATCAGCACAACAGAATGGTAACCTTTATAGTTATAGTATAATGAGCCACCGTTCTTGGGAAATCGTATGGCTACATGCTTTCCATCTAGAGCTCCAATGGCATGTGGAAAACATCCCCAGCATATGCTGAAACTATGCCCAGACAAACGTCCCGTACAATACTACATTCGTATTGTGTGCAACACAAAACCCATACATCAATGTACGGTAACTGTTCCCTATGGCCAAAAAACTTAAGGTAATTGCTAACTTCAAATCTGGATTTATGGACTGTCTGAACCAGGTGTGGTTCTTCGTGATCCTGGGACCAACGACCTGTAGTTGCTCAAGGAACATATCAGGCCGGATTCTGGTGAAGTTTTTAAAAGCCGCTGGATCTTCAGCCATCAGTTTGGCCATCAAAGTCTCGTAGGCCGAGAGCTGGTCATCTAAAAAGCCAGTCTCTTGTCCACCACCTCCTTTTTCTTCTCTGACCTGATAAAGTATGTAATTATTGATGAACAAATATAGATTATGCTTAAGAAAGTATGATTACTTTTGTATTTTATTATGTCGGCTATTAATTTAACAATTATTTAATCACGTAAAAGTAAGAGCAAGATTCAAAAGGCATAAGAGGCAGACACTTACCTGCACATTTTTTTTTTATTACTAGTAAGTTCAAATTCTAATATTTTCAAAATACGTAACCTTTAGCACAAAGCTTTACTAGTTATACGATATTGAATCATTATTACCTCTGTGCATATCGTTAAGCAGCTCGACTACGGCCTCTGAATTTTGTGCCATATCAATATCCAAGTGTAACAAATTTATCGCAAACGCAATTTGCCGGCGGTTCATGATTGTGAACTCAACAAATGCAAGTACGGTTGCTTTATAATTTCGATGATATATTTCAGTAGCAATTTATTGTAGTGGACCGTACATGTCCGTACTGTTTCGTGCTGAAATGTAGTTCATCGTACAAGATCATGCAATTCCTGCCTATCCGTAGTACAACGTACTAGAACTGTGGCTTTCCGTAGTATATCCGTCGAATAATCGTAGCTAATACATAGCGTAACCGTACCGCTCCGTAATTCTTCGTATCAATCCGTAGAAGTCCTTGAAAATCTTTGGGCCTACGAAAAGGTACGGACGACTACGGTGTCGTTACGAACTAGTACGGATCAGTACGGTTCAGTACGGACTGCTACAGATACCCTACGGTCGATAAATTTGTAGCAATTTTTTTAACATGTTCAAAATTTGTCAAGAGTCGCTACGGACATCCAAAAACTACTACGACTGATCACCGATCAAGTACGGACAGCCATGGTCCAGTAAGGATAGCTACAAACTGTGCCGAAAAGTATTCGTAGTTCGTTCGTAGCTCTGATTCGTGACAGTGTGACCGAGGCATAAGATTGCTAGACAAAGTTTTGATATTAATCAGTAAACAAGAGAGCAAGGAGATCCCGAAGTTGCTCACTTCAGTTATGATTATATCTTTTACTTGAACACACCTTAACATCTGTTTGATATTCAGTATTTATACCTATAAGTGTATGAAAATGATGTACCACTAACATAATGTCAACTGTAGAAAATGTAATGTCCTCATGCGCATATAACATATCCTATAAATGAATACATGTAATTCCCGACAATACTTTTTCATTAATAATGCAGTTACTACAGTGCTTTTATTGTTTAGGGAAAAAAGTATTGATTAAACACCCTTCCCAACTTGAACATCTATGCAATAATCATGTAATATATTGTTACACGCTTACTGCAACAACTCTTTATGCTTTCACTCACACTGGGCTGCAAACGCATCATATTACACAAAAAAACTGTTCATGTTTGCACTGTATGCCACATAAAATCTGTGTTTTCAACAAAAGAACACAAACTATTTCCTGTCAAAGGGAATGTCATGTTCCACACATGGAAAGCATGCATATTGAGACATTAACTAAATGTAAACATGCCATGACGATAGTATAAGACTGAATAATGCTCCAAATAAAAGAGCTAACATCAGTCTAAATGCTAAAATGAATAAATTCAGAAACCTTTACAGAGCTTTTCCCAGCCATTTTGGGAAATGGAGTCTGGTCAAATTGGGATTTTTTTAAATCGATAAAATGGCAATTTTGGGATTTTTTTATCGACAAAATCGACCAAAAATTAAAAATCAAAATTGAATTGTCTTGCCCGTTGGACCAATGGTTTTTGGGACGTCTGTAAAGGTGAATAAAACATTGCGCTTTACTGTGTAAAATCAATTTACCGTAATTACTCTAAATTAAGATAAAAAATATATTCAAAGATATATACAGGTGTCCGAAAATGTAGAGACAAAACATTTGTGTGCTTGAAAATTTAGAGACACTCTAAAATATTGCATTGACGATCAGATACCGGTATGCAGTCTTCACGCTAACTATAAACCTGACAGCCTGGGTCTGGTAAAATGCTATTCGGGCTACTAGTAATGAATCATTTATATAGTCCGGCTATTGGATTTTTTTTAGCTGATTCAAATAAAGCATAATAATTCGGGCTTGTGGTTTCAATATATTCAGGGCTTACTCTGCCATTCGCAAAATTAGCCAATGGCTACAAATTGACAAATTTTGCTACAGAAATTTCTGTTTTGCTAAAATATTTTCTGCATAAAACCCCATAAAATAGCCAAATTGACTACATTTTTGCCACAGCGAGGCAAAATTGGAAAATTTTTGAGCCAGGGGAAGTCCTGATATTACTGTGAAGACTGCGGGTATGCAACATGTATAGCGTCAATTGTTTAAACGAATAATAGCTTGTGCCTGTAAAATACCACGCTGTTTAGTATAAATTACTTTAAGCTGATTGGTTAAACCATTGTCCATTGCCCTAGGGTATTTGTCAGTCTGCCGAGTTTTATTACCCTAATCCGGTTGTAAAAACCGTGTTACCAGATAAGCACAACAGTGCAGAATTCTGGTAAAATAGCGCAGGCCTTGAATAATTTTTCCAGAGCCACTTGCCCTGCAGGGCGATTGGGGCTGACAATCCACTCGCCCTTCACTTTAATCTTCTCGCCCTGCATTTAAACAAAATTATCTATATTTATAGTAATGATCAACACACACAAGAACAATTTTCTAAACTTAAACTATCATATATTTTTAATTGTATTTTTTTAATTGTTTTAAACCTTTCCCCCATAGATAGTAAAATCCTGACTCAAACGATTCCCCAATACATCCGTATCATTCCGACTCTATTACTGCATACTTACTTCTTTTCCAGTTTCTATGCATTACCTGATAATCCCGTTAATTCCATTTTTAAAAGCAAATTCTGGTAAATATTGACGATATAAGTGCTCAGAATTTGACAAACACACACGTTGGGCAATTTTTCTTAAGTTTCAAATGAATTTTGGCATTAGTGACTATTTATAGATTTGATGCAATATTCCCACTGAACATGTGTAAATCCCCTGATTTGCTGTAAGCGTGTTTATACAAAAATCAATACTCCCATGCCTTCCATGCAAATGAAGCAACATATTATTTTGGCGCCCTTTTTACAAAGGGTCAACACAAAATAAACTAGCCGTTATGTTTGTTTTTTTTAATGATATTTTAAAATGAAATTTTATTGTTCACAGAATGACCAATAATTATTTAACTGTCTTTTTTGCTATTACCGGTAATCGATTAGCTAAGAGCACTGACATCTTGGAAACAGGGGCAGCCAATTTCGAGAATTATTTGTACTGTGCCCGTGACGTCATTTTTTATTGTCAAAATGAAAGTGCAGTTTCTTTGTGTACTTAACCCATTTTTTGTTCGTTCGAAAATAGTTCAAAATTTGTATCAATGTGGCAGGAGTTCTGGAACTGATTTTATATTTCTCAACTTGAAAAACTGCACTAGGCCGGTCAAGTATTTAACAAACTTCACTTGCAAATTCGAGCTGTCGAGGCGATTCTTCGAGGCCGTAGCGTTGTAAAATAAACTATCAGAAAATGTAGAGTAATTAATTTTTTACATAATCCCGCATTTCCGAAAATTTAAAGTCAATAAAAATAATTATTTAGCCTAAAAACAGGGGTGTCCGAAAATTTCGAGAGTCACAAAACTTAGAGTAATTATGGTACATGTCATCTACCGGACTGTTCCAAACATTCCCAAAAGTATTTTGAGTCCACATGACATCCGGTCCTGTAGACTTAGATAACTTGCAGGACCGGACTGGGATTCATAGGACCGAAACATCATTGCACAAACGTATATATCCCAATACTTTTGCGAAGTTAAATGTTATGTCCTTCGGCAACATCTCAGGTGCTCCATTAATACTTGGATTTCGTTGTTTTTCTAAGCCAATAAGTTGTATGGTTACATATTTTTTGTGTGAATTCCAGGGGTGTTAATTGACCTAAATTTGAAATCCAGAAAATTAAGCAGGGGGTCTGGCGCCGCAGGTCCCCAACGGGGATAAAGGGCAGAGCCCCTATGAGGGAAAACCCCCAAGCTTATTGTACTTTTGTATAGTGTCTATAGTTGCAATTTCTGGTGAGTTATAGAATTAACCAGACTTTCAGTATCACCGCATGTGTAGTGTCATTCTATAAAAATGTTATAAAGAACGACGAATCATACTGTACTATCCGAATACGGCTATCCGAAAACATGTACATGTTTTGCACAAGAAATAAAATCAGGGCCCTCAGTCTATCAAATCTTTTTTCGAATTTCGGCGTCAGTCCCCCACCTGTATAGTATTCTTTTTCCCCTTTTGGGGGGAAAAATTCCCCCTATTTTTTTTTTTTTTTTTTTTTTTNAAATTATGAAAAAAGCAATGAATATAGTGCAAACATGTACAAATGTAATAATGAGAGAGTAAGTAAAAAAATCCCCCACGCCGCGAACATTCCCCCTCCTAAGGGCTGCGGACCCCTTCCCCCAAAGTGTGAGGGCGCTGAAAATGTGCTTTATGCATATCGTTTGACTGTAGAAAGTGAAAAGCAGAAGCCAGTAGCCTAGCAAATACGAAATTAATATATGATTTGGTTAACATGTTGCTTCAAAATATGCTATATTGCAGTGCTTTACTTTGCTAAACGATCACTTAAAATTTCAAGATGGCGGACATTTGGGACAGATTGTAGAATTGTAAGATTTTCGGAAAGTAGCAAAGAGGTTTCGTCAGTTACCGTTTATCTCGGTGCCAGCCGCTAACCAATCAGAAATCGATCAATAAAAGTCAGAGAAATTTCTGTACCGAGCGCAAATTTCCGGAATGCCGAGGAAACTATTACAATATTCGTTCTCAGGCCTTTTTCTGCTATCTCACGGGTCCGTTAGTCGGACCCATTCCCCATGCCAAATATGCATATTTGTTCCCCAATTCTCAAAAAAAAAAAATCTTTATTTTTTTAGAAAGAAGTGTCTTATGACTTATGATTATTGGACTCTATATCTGATTTTTTTTTTTAAACAACCTACAAAATATATAAACATAATTTATATGATCCAAAATGGCTGGAAAACCCCCTGCTCAAATAATGCTTTTGTCGATGAAAATTCTTCCAAATTTGGAAGATTTCGCGACTAGAAAAATCCCAATTTTGCTAGGTACTTTTTCCCCAAATGGACAGAAAAAGGCCTGGTTCTTAAAAGATCGAGCACATGAACGAATTCTATAAAATAAATCAACTTTTTCCTCTTAAATTATTTCCCGGACATTCGGACCGGCAACATGGCATTTTCAATCGGACCTGTCTTTAAAACGTCTGTCACGTCCGACACTTTTGGGAATGTCTGCTGGTCATGTACTGAACTATAGGAAATGGTGCTAAGTACTACCCTTTTGAAGGTAAGAGCGTGACACTATATATCTGTTTAACATTTCTACATGAAAAATACAATTATGTCACTCTCTTACATCAACTTAACACATTACAGATACCTTATTATAGAATATCTGATTGTCAGTGGTGAAAGCAATGTCGCTGCATACTTCGAAGAACACATGTAAATACCTTTTGATTGGCTGATGTAAACCACACCTCCGAAAACTTCAACACTAAAACATAGTCACCATCTTTAGTCAAAGGAACGTCATATCCAAAGCTGTTCACGTGATATCTTTCAGTCTGATACAAAATCTGATCCTGTGGTACAACACGCTGAATTACTAATGATTTCCCATAGTCCGATGAAATGCCGACCGGCAGTTTATCTTCCTGGTATCGAATGCCGTTGATGTCGGTGTGAGCCTCCCCTCCGCAATTGACAGCCCAAATAACTTCACCAATGCCCATGCAACTAGAGAACAACGATAGGGAAATGATTATCGACAACATAGTATTGGACATGACTGACTTCCGACGCAAACTTTGAAAACAGTTTGCAACTAATGATAAGAGGATCATCCTGTCGTAACTCGAGTTGACACCGGGAAGCTAAACCAGGAAGTGACGTTTTGATTTATATGATTATAAAATAAACGAAAATATTTTAAAATCGTAGACTATCCGGTAAGCGCAGTCGTTGGAACAAATGGGCGCGGGGGAGGCAGGGGTCATATAAACATATAAAAAAGTATTAAATTAAACTTCAAAAGAGTGTCTGGTCCATTGAGGATATTCCGCACGAATTACGTAGACTTCATTCCACGGAGACTTCTTGCCAGGATTCTTTTTAACGACTTATATTATGATGCAGAATACATACGGAATAAATGTTAAGTGTTAAAACCAATTAGATCTATTGTGTTTATCCTAAATTTTAAAACAATACAGAATGCATATAAAAAGGAATGAATAATAATGACATAATTTTATTATTCTATAAATACCGTTATATTGTAATACAGTAAAACATTACTTAAATATCATCATCCCATCTTCGCATGTGGACCTGACCAAAGACCTATCAATATACATGTATATTGATAGGTCTTTGACCTGACTGGGACATAAGCAATCGACCAACGTCCTCCGGGCGATCCGGTTCTGAGCGAATCTCCCCAGCTGTCCCCACGTCTTACCCATCTGCTAAGCATCTGCACTCAGGTCTCGGCGCCAGGTGTTTCTAGGCCACCCTCTCTGCCTCTCCCTTTTTGGAGACTCCAGGTGAGAGATTGCCTTGTCGTATCAATTGGATGCAGGCTTGCGAATGGTGTTTTCGTAAACTCCATACCGTAGTATTGGTTTCGCGGTGGTATTAAAGAGCCTTATCTTGGTGTTGATGCCAACCGAGCTGGATTCCCGGATGTTCTTCAGCGGATGGAAAGCTGCTCTTGCTTTATCGATGCGGGTTCTGCAGTTCCTCTTTGGGTTTCCAGGATACTGCCGAGAAAGGTGAAGTTTTCCACCACTTCCAGCTTTTCGCTTTGGACTGTGATGAGTGTGTCGTTGAATGCATCGGTCTTCAACCACCTTGCTTTTCCCTCTGTTGATGGTGATGCCCAGTCTAGCTGAGTTGTCTGCAACAATGTTGCTTTCCTAGTGTTGTGTGTCTGAAAGAAAAGCCAGATCGTCCGCAAGGTTGAGGTCGTCCAACTGCTTCCAAAGTGTCCACTGGATTACGTTTCGCAGCTCGTCCGTCTATGGCCAGAAGATGAGTGTAAGCAGCCTTGCATCACTCCGGTTCTTACTTCGAAGGCTTCGGTGAGCTGTCAGTCGTAAACGATTCTGCAGGTCATCCCTTCATAGGACTTACTGATTATGTTTATGATCTTACCTGCCGGTCAATTCTATCCAACGCCTTCTCAGAGTCGATGAAGTGGACGTGGAAGGACGAGTTCCACCCCAAGGATTGTTCCAGCATGTGATCTGATCTCTACTTCATAAAGCCGGCTCATTGGTAGCGGAGATGCGGGTTTACAGTGTTTTTCATTCGGTTCAGAAGGATGCGATTAAACACCTTTCCTGGGATGGACAACAGCGTTATCCATCTGCAGTTGGAGCAGGAACCCTTGGTGAGCTTGATGAGATAGCCATCTGTTCACCCTGCATGTATTTTTATTTCTGTCCATATGTAGAGAAGCGCCACACCAGCCATCAATCCTTCTTCCGGTATGCTGTCAGTTCCTGCAGACTTATCGTTCTTCAAGTGCTTAATGTCACTGCTGATCTTTTTCTTCCGTGGGTGCGCAGCACTTTATAGGTAGATCGCTTTAAGCTGGTAGTATCTCCGGTGGGTTCGCAGTAGCTGGAATGTTGAGTAGCTCCAAGATGTTCTCGCTCACCCTCTTTTTCTGCCTTTCGTCTTTTGCTATCACTCATCCGTTCTTGCCTTTGTGGCTCGGCTTTCTACCCTATTATTCTCTTGGTGATGGGGTACATTGGTTTTGTTTCAAGGTACATCCGCTTTCCTGCTCTTATACTTCGCTTGACTTTCCTATTTGCTTCTGCGTACTATTCTTGTGCATGTGCTTGTTCTGCTGTTGTTGACACTTGCGTTATTTTCTATTCTTTATTCAACTTTGTGTAGCACCTGTGCTGAAGTTCCTTGTGGGTGTACGACTTGTGGACCTGTACTTCTTTGCATGTTGAAGTAACTGATTCTTATACTTTCTGCCACTTCTATTCTATCGTACCTTCTTCAAGCAACTCCTCTAGGTCCTGGAACTTGTTGGGGAGAGTGATCTTGAACTCTTCTTGCTTCCATGTGTCTTCCAGCGTAGAGGTTTTGTTACGCTGGTGTTTGCTGGATACCCCAGTACTTTTCTTCTTCAGCTTCAGCTGCAATCGGGCGACAAGGATATGAGGGTCCGAAGCAACGTCTGCTCCTCGCTAGACGCGTACATCCTGAGGAGATCGACGAAACTTCCTGACGATGGACGATCTGGTTCTCGGTCGACAGGTCTAATGACATCCAAGTTGCCCTGTGTATCCTTATGTGATGGAAAACACTTCCTCCGATGACCTGGTCACTTGTTGATGTACATGTCGGCGAAAAGAACGCTTAGCCGTTGATGCACCATGATCTCTTCATATCCTAAGTTGTCATTATCGATCTTGGCATTGAAGTCACCCTTAAAATGATGATATTCCTCTTTGATATGTCTTGTATGATGGTTGACAATCTGTTGCAAAAGTGTTTGATCCTCTTCTTTTGTGTATGGAAAAAAGGCTTTCACGGTGCATGGTCCGTGCGCCTCCCACCCGATGAGCGCTTTCTGGACCGACTTGGAAAGCATCGGGGCTTATCCTACTCATGTCCCGGGAACAGCAGTTACTCAACGGATGTTAGTCGCTTCTGTCAGAACCAGTTCATCTTAATTCGCTGATTTATTGGACGGTGAGGTTCAACTTCCTCATCTCTTCTTGCGTTGTCTTCCTTGTCTCAGACATGAACATGGTTCGGACATTCCATGTACCGATGGTGGTGGTAGTTCTGGTGGATATTATGGTCCTCGGCTTGAGGGCTTCCATTTTACTATGACTTTCACCTCCCGGTGTCACATGCCCTCCAGCTGGTGGTCCATCTTCTCCAAGGTTCGCGATGTCTGTTGTTATGGTGTTTGTCGTTTTAGGGGCTTTCACGTGGTATGGTTGCAGGCCCTCCGCCAAATCCGCTTCCTTTTCAGTCGGGACTGGGACCGTCCTTTGCTGAGTTCTTTAACATGGTTGGTTATAATTATGAGCTAGACATAGAAACATAGATTTAACAAAATATAAAATGCTCTTTTTATTTTTGTGTGGCACAATATATTTCATTGTAATTTCCCGCAACGATATCTATTCATACGACACGCGAACACTATCATGGGACATGAACATGTGTTGAATATATTGTACCACAAACAAACAAAAAACAGCATTTTGTATTGTGTTTAATCTATGTTACCAGACCTCATATAGTGTTGAAGTTTTGGCATTTGCTATAAGGAACACTGATTGTTTATGTGTTAACTTTATTTTACGAACTATGTTTCGAAATTTCCGATGATTTTTTTAGCGTTATAGAGGCTATTAGAACGCCTGGCCCCTTCATTGGATCGTTCTTTTATTGCACGATTCGTCATAAACAATATTATCTTATGCTACAATCTATTTTCAATAGTTTACTGCATTTTTCTGCTGCATCCGTGCATTGAGAACCTTTGAAAAGGATCGCTGCGCTGTGACCATAGCAGGGTGCCAGTACACAGGGGTATAATACAAAGTCAACAAGCAAATTCGTTGAATTGATATCCCCCGCCAATTAAGAGCTTTGTCACAGAAAAAAGCAGTTTTTCAAGATACAAAGGGCCATAACTCCGTTATTAATAGATGGTGTACAATGCCATTTGGCGTGCATCATCTTCTTATCCATATATATACTCATACCAAGTTTCAATGAAATCCGCCAAAGCACTTCCAAGATATGGCTCCGGACACAAAAATGCCGGACGAACGGACGGACGGAAGGACGGACGGACGGACAACGCCAAAACAATATCCCTCCGCCTTTGGCGGGGGATAATAAGAGGTGCAGACACATACGGCTTCATTAAACTGTGCCTCTTAAAGACTAGTTTACAGGCTGCACTTTTTTAATCAATTAAAAATAAACTGCTTTTCACACTTTTTAGCCAAGGATATAAGGTAATGTTTTGACCAGGATTTCCGCCACTGGAATCTTCATAGAGGACTTTCGGTTAGCGCAGTGGTGGGTATAGGGGCTTCTTACTTGAGGTTCAATCCCCACTTCCGGTGCATGTAAGTTTTGTTTGTGGCCACCATATTGGACACGTGGAGTTTCCTCCGGGTACTCCGGCCACCCGATCTCCGCCATGTGGTTACATTAAAACACAAACTGCAGACTGAGGCGCAGAAGAAGCTCACAGACTTCAAAATTCATACCTGTTCTCAATGACCATTACAATACAATTTCTGGACAGATATGTGCATTGTATAAAATAATTACGGCTACCACACAATCCAAAATGTGGCTTCCCAAAAATAAGATTCTATCATTAGCAATTGTTGTCTCTCTAGATTGCAGATTAACCGCACATATTTGTCCAAGAATAATTTCACGTGGCATAAGAGTGCAATCTGGAAAGCTCAGTGAAGTAAGTAAAGACATCACGTGGTCCCACGTTGGGACAACGTGTTGCTATCGAACGAATGACGTTTGTTTGGCAGGTTGCATGCGAATCGTACACACATCAAACGTCTGACTTACGATAACAGTACTTGAATGTACTAAATGTGCTGTGGCTAATTATTCCATACTTAAGAGTGTTTATTTGTTTGTTGTATCTGGAAGCCCCAAATGAAACTTTGCAAAATTATATTTCTACCTTCAACTTTTGGCATACTTACTAATTCCCTGATCATATAAAAAACGCTTTACTCACTGACCTGTTTATCTTGTGGTGTTATCGAAGACTGCAACCACTTATTTCACTGGACAATTTATGGAAATCACGTGTTTAACTATTAACTGACGTGTCACAATTATGCTCACCAACACTTTTTGTTCTACTGCATAGCGAGCGATCTTTCGCTACCTGTTAATCAAAACTTTTCTATCCTCAACTTCGTTCAGGACTATATCCAAAGTATCAAGAGATTTTAGCCACCCGCAAAACTCTATATTAACCCCCTATCTTCATTGTGGTATTCTTCCAATACTTATATAAACAATTCGCATAAGCTTATACTTTTTTAATATTTGTAAACGATAGTTTTCCCCCATTTTGCCTAGTCGTTGTTTTATATCAATTTCTACTGCGACGTCATAACATGATGTGTGTAATAGTGTTTTATATCGGGAGAGGTCTCAAATAAGAATTATCTTTCAGCCCAATACGGCGTTCACCTTCTATCTGTCTAGTGGTTTTCCTATTAAATATATTTAAACCAAACGTTTTTAAATTTCACTTTAAACGGTGCTTGCATGGCGACGCACTTGCATACACATGGCGAAAATAACAGCTGTCGAAAAAAATTACTTATCGCCATGGTAATGCTATCTTATTCTGTACAAAATGTGTGAAAACAAGGCCTGTCACCATAGGATGACAAAAGCCCCCTTTTTCCACATTTTCAAAACCTAAACGCAAAGTGTTTTTCCACATTTTTCGAAACCTTAACGCAAAGTGTGACGGAATTTCAGACGGACAGACGTACAGTGCGATCACTATATGCCCACCTTCGCGGGCATAACAAAAAATAACATCTTGAACTGATTTGTTGTGTAAGCTCGTAGAAGCGTTCAAACAGATCACCTGGTACAATGTGAGCTTTGTCATGTCGGTAAATAATTTCGTTTGGATGCGATTGTTAAATTTTATTTACTAGCAGGACTGGTTGCTCAGTTTTTCTGTAAGTTTTGAAAGTGGTAACATATAATTTGTAAGCAGACTGTCAAAACCCGGAAGTCACGAACAAAAATGTCTGCAAGTAAACAAATTTCCACGTATGTGTCGTGCAAAATGAGTGTTCTTGTTATTTTAGCTGCAGTTTCAGCTATTTCTTATGGAGTGCCACACAATATTGAGAGACGCGAAATCGACACAAGCTTTTATTACCATTATGACAAGTTGACTGAGTTAATACATGAAATCAATGAAAAATATCCGAATATTTGCAAACTGCATTCTATTGGAAAGAGCGTTCAACATCAAGATCTATGGGCATTGGAAATAACAGACAATGTCGGAACCGAAGAGATTGGCGAGCCAAAGTTTAAGTATGTTGGCAACATGCATGGAAATGAAGTTATCAGCAGACAAATTCTCATTTACCTGATTCAGTACTTGGCGGAAAATTATGGCAAAGATGAAAGAGTAACAAAGCTTATCAATACTGTCGACATATTCATAATGCCTTCAATGAATCCTGATGGGTTTGAGCGAGCAGTGGAAGGGGAATGTGATGGTACTGTTGGAAGAGAAAATGCCAATAATATTGACTTGAATAGGAATTTTCCTGATCAGTTTGATCCACAATCAGGCAATAATATACAACCAGAAACAAAAGCTTTGATTGATTGGATTGAAAACACTCATTTCGTTTTGTCAGCAAATTTGCATGGTGGCAGTGTTGTTGCATCATATCCTTTTGACGATTCTGCGCAACACCAAAGCAATGGTATGTGTTTTGGTTTATTTTCTAGATAATCATATTAAATGTTTTTAAATTACATTTTTTTTTAGGAACAGATCTAGATCAAGAAATAACAAAGCTCGTGAGTGGTTGCCACCTTTATCCTGGTAGGTAAGAAATTCATGTGTACACACGGACTTATTAGTTGAATGGTTGATAGTTATACAAGACAAAGATATAAAATCTTAAATTTGTGTTAAGTTTTTTGGAAACAAAAATCAAGATTAACTTTCACTTTAAAAAGCATGTTTGATATGAAATGTCCTCTTGCTAATTCAGTTCAAGTTTGTATTAGCTCACCTCATGGTGAGCCTTTGTGATCACTTTTCGTCTGTAGTGTGTTGTCCGTTTCCTTGGGAACGCCCTAGAGGCCTCATGTTTTGCCTTATCTTCATGGAACTTAATATTAAGAAGATTTTTACCAATGATATCTCCACTGTGTTCAGGGTTTTTTCCCCATGTTTGTGAAGAGGCCTTGAGCCCCTCATTTTGTTAAAAAATGATTCGCAAACTGTTCAAAATTGTGAAAAAAGAGTTGCAAACTGTTCAAAGTTGTCAAAATTTGAGTCGCAATCTTCTTTAAATTGTGAAAACGCCATTTTCTCAGAGGGAAGAAAAGACCTGAAGTTTAACACTGGTTCCATTTGGATAAAGAACTGCTAAGGTCACTAGATCAAATTTAAGAAAAAAATTGTGACCACTACAGAGGTATAACTTAATGCCTGATCTTCATGAAACTTTCCCAAACCAAAATCGCAAACTTTTCTAACATGCTTGCGACAAGCTTGCGAAGGAAGCTTGAGCAAGCTTAGAATTGGAACCTCGCAGCAAGCTTGCGCGAGCTTGCGATTTATTAAGCTTGC
Source organism: Dreissena rostriformis (assembly GCA_007657795.1). Taxonomy (NCBI): domain Eukaryota; kingdom Metazoa; phylum Mollusca; class Bivalvia; order Myida; family Dreissenidae; genus Dreissena; species Dreissena rostriformis. The sequence continues at coordinate 152,361 of VMBQ01001722.1, forward strand.
CCAAGCTTAGAATTGGAACCTCGCGGCAAGCTTGTGCGAGCTTGCGCGAGCTTGCGATTCATTAAGCTTGTGCAAGCTTAAAATTGGAACCTCGCAGCAAGCAAACAGGCCTGATAGGAAAATTTGCAAACTCAAACTAATTTAAGCATAATTACAATTTTTAATGAACGGATGTCAACACATGTTACAGATTAATAGTTTATTTTTCGCACCTCTTGAGAACACTGTGAAAATGTTAGTCGCGTCGGCGCATTGTTTCTGCAATAAAATCAGCGATCAAGTTTGTCAGACAGACAGACAGACAGTTTATTCAGACTTATACATAAGTACATCGTCTTAATACACAAATATATACATTATTTTCTGTCACTTAACGTCCCGGATTTTAAACTCTTTAAACTGTGTGTCAATACCTCACTGTATTATTCAACACGAAAAAATGACACGCAGTCTGCATCAACACCGGTCAAAACCGGTCATCGAGACAAAGGAAAATGGCTGGTGTGAAAACGAAACAAAGGTGTAATCGTACATCTTATCGGCTGGGATTAATAGTTTACACTGATTTGTCCCTGAACGGTCAACAGATGTTTCACTTTTACCACAAAGTGGTTGCTTAATAAAAGATTTGGACATCAAAATACACGAAAATCAGCGGTCACTGGTTGCATAAGACAAAAGTCGCTTAATACGATATCAAAATAGAGTGAAAATGTTCGGGGGGAATTCAAAATTTTCGCATAAGACAAGAGTCGCTTAATTCAAGTGGTCGTGACCACAAGATTGACTGTACTACATTTATTAAGGTTCAACTTATAGAGCTGGATAGGAGATGAACTAAATGTTGAGATATTTTTTTTTTATTTATTTTTTTAAACCTTCAATTGGGAACTTTTAGGTCCCATTTGGGAAAAATATATACGTTTTTCCATTGGGAATGGGGCCGCGTTTAACAGCCCCAAATTTGATCCAAAAAAACACTAATGTAGCTATAATAAAACCATTTGACCACTTTAGAAGTCACATTTTTTATCCAATCATTGTGAAACTGTCTTAGAACTTAAAAAAAAAGTGTTCTTGTCATTTCCGGGCTGAGGTAAAAAATAATTGTAGTTTGTAAAAAAAAACATGACTGCCATGTGTTGGGACAGTCTATATCAGTTTTTTGTGAAAACCACCTGCTCAGAACAGTTAAGTTGCTTGGGGTCTCTGGTGAGCGCCTCAGGCACTTCGGCCCCCTTATTGATTTGCGATAACCTCTTTCTGTTTTTTTTTCCAGATTTTTACAGTGCATCTCCGGATGATGCTGTGTTTAAACATTTAGCCAAAACGTATTCATTCAATCATCGAACCATGCATCAGACTGGAAAACGTTGTGGAGACGTATTTACTGATGGAATTACCAATGGAGCTCACTGGTATGATGTGCCAGGTAAGAGCCTGTCAGGGAAATGAGCAGTTGGAAAAGGGAAGCCTTAATTCATCGATGACAATGTTATTATAAAACTAGAAATGGCGCGGCAGAGACCGGCGCATATCCCCACGCCAATTGTTTGACCTAGGTGTGCCCCAGGGTTGGTAATGGGGCCATGCATAGTTGAGATTGACCGTATTGTCATAAGAGAAGTTCAGTATCAATTAGAAGTGAATTGGTGTGGAAATGGAGAAGTTATAGTAAAAGGCAATTTTGGGTGGGTGTGGCCTATGTGGGCGGGGCGCCCCAGGGTTGGTAATGGGGCCATGCATAGTTGAGATTGACCGTATTGTCATAAGAGAAGTTCAGTATCAATTTGAAGTGAATCGGTGTAGAAATGAAGAAATTATAGTAAAAGGCAATTTTGGGTGGGTGTGGCCTATGTGGGCGGGGCGCCCCAGGGTTGGTAATGGGGCCATGCATAGTTGAGATTGACCGTATTGTCATAAGAGAAGTTCAGTATCAATTTGAAGTGAATCGGTGTAGAAATGAAGAAATTATAGTAAAAGGCAATTTTGGGTGGGTGTGGCCTATGTGGGCGGGGCGCCCCAGGGTTGGTAATGGGGCCATGCATAGTTGAGATTGACCGTATTGTCATAAGAGAAGTTCAGTATCAATTTGAAGTGAATCGGTGTAGAAATGAAGAAATTATAGTAAAAGGCAATTTTGGGTGGGTGTGGCCTATGTGGGCGGGGCGCCCCAGGGTTGGTAATGGGGCCATGCATAGTTGAGATTGACCGTATTGTCATAAGAGAAGTTCAGTATCAATTTGAAGTGAATCGGTGTAGAAATGAAGAAATTATAGTAAAAGGCAATTTTGGGTGGGTGTGGCCTATGTGGGCGGGGCGCCCCAGGGTTGGTAATGGGGCCATGCATAGTTGAGATTGACCGTATTGTCATAAGAGAAGTTCAGTATCAATTTGAAGTGAATCGGTGTAGAAATGAAGAAATTATAGTAAAAGGCAATTTTGGGTGGGTGTGGCCTATGTGGGCGGGGCGCCCCAGGGTTGGTAATGGGGCCATGCATAGTTGAGATTGACCGTATTGTCATAAGAGAAGTTCAGTATCAATTTGAAGTGAATCGGTGTAGAAATGAAGAAATTATAGTAAAAGGCAATTTTGGGTGGGTGTGGCCTATGTGGGCGGGGCGCCCCAGGGTTGGTAATGGGGCCATGCATAGTTGAGATTGACCGTATTGTCATAAGAGAAGTTCAGTATCAATTTGAAGTGAATCGGTGTAGAAATGAAGAAATTATAGTAAAAGGCAATTTTGGGTGGGTGTGGCCTATGTGGGCGGGGCGCCCCAGGGTTGGTAATGGGGCCATGCATAGTTGAGATTGACCGTATTGTCATAAGAGAAGTTCAGTATCAATTTGAAGTGAATCGGTGTAGAAATGAAGAAATTATAGTAAAAGGCAATTTTGGGTGGGTGTGGCCTATGTGGGCGGGGCGCCCCAGGGTTGGTAATGGGGCCATGCATAGTTGAGATTGACCGTATTGTCATAAGAGAAGTTCAGTATCAATTTGAAGTGAATCGGTGTAGAAATGAAGAAATTATAGTAAAAGGCAATTTTGGGTGGGTGTGGCCTATGTGGGCGGGGCGCCCCAGGGTTGGTAATGGGGCCATGCATAGTTGAGATTGACCGTATTGTCATAAGAGAAGTTCAGTATCAATTTGAAGTGAATCGGTGTAGAAATGAAGAAATTATAGTAAAAGGCAATTTTGGGTGGGTGTGGTCTATGTGGGCGGGGCGCCCCAGGGTTGGTAATGGGGCCATGCATAGTTGAGATTGACCGTATTGTCATAAGAGAAGTTCAGTATCAATTTGAAGTGAATCGGTGTAGAAATGAAGAAATTATAGTAAAAGGCAATTTTGGGTGGGTGTGGTCTATGTGGGCGGGGCGCCCCAGGGTTGGTAATGGGGCCATGCATAGTTGAGATTGACCGTATTGTCATAAGAGAGGTCCAGTATCAATTTGAAGTGAATCGGTGTAGAAATGAAGAAGTTAATGTAAAATAACCTAAAAAAATAAGTGAAAATCTCTGACCCGGCCCCACCCCAACCCCCATTACTTTTGACCCAGGGGTCAGATCAAAATTCCAAATAGTGCAGGGTCGCACATATGCTCATAGCTACCATGTGTGTTAGTTTAAAGGTTCTAGTGCTAATAGTGTAGGAGGAGAAAGTGGCCAGGACAGACCACGGACGGCGGAGATAACCACAATATCCCCACCTTTTTTTCAAAAAGCGTGGGGATAATGAGAAAATGCTACAAGACAGGGCTTTTTCTCAACATTTTGGGAATATGACCTATGCCCCTTAATTCGGAATTTAAGCGTCACTTTTAATTGGGAAAATGAATGATAGTTTGATTTATAACATGTGAAAAATTATTGAATAACTTAAATCAAATAGAAATTAAAATCATTAAAAGGATATAACATCTTCAAAACTTGTTATGCCCCCCTTATTCATAGAAGAGGGGGTATATTGTTTTTGGCCTGTTTGTCTGTCATGGTGTGTGTCTGTCCCAAAACTTTAACCTAGGTTAAAGTTTGGTCATAAGTTCATAACTTTTGCAATATTGATGATACATGTAGCAACTTGATATTAGGCATGCATGTGTATCTCATGGAGCTGCACATTTTGAGTGGGGAAAGGTCAAGGTCATCCTTCAAGGTCAAAGGTAAAAAACACAATCCAAGGGAAGTAATATGCTTTAAAGGGAGCTCATTTTCATACCTGCCAAATGATAAATAGAAATTTTATTTCAAAGCGGCGCAGTGGGGGGGCATTGTGTTTCTGACAAACACATCTCTTGTTATTTCTACACTTAACAGCTCTATTTCCAATCATCTGATTGTCAAATTATCAATGGAGAATTTTAGGACTGCATTAGGGAAAAAAAATATTTTTTTTCAATTGGGAATATGCAATAACGGCCCAAAACAAACAAGCCTTGCAAGATCATGACGTATTAGGGGCTTACCGTAGCCTTACAGGTACATGCTAAGATGTACCAATGACCATGGTTTTCATTGACATTTGAACATTATGGTCTCTGACTTTGGTATATCAAAGTTTTAACATTATTACACAACATAAATAATTGATGGCTTGAAATATTTTTTTAATTCCACGACAGCAATTTTTTGAAGTTCTGTGGCAAGAAGTAAAGTTAAAGGAATTACTGGGGTCTCCAAATCTTCCTTTAATAATACAAGCTCTGAATGGCCACTGTTTTATACCTCAATAAATGTAAAGCATAACATTACAACTGTTGTTAAATGTTCTTTACAGGAACATATGATGATAGACATGAAACATTTCAGTTTACACTATAAAAACAACACACTTTGAATATGAGTGTTTAAAGCTGTTGTCTTTGGATGGGAACGATACATACCTGCACTGCTCTCTTTTTGTGCAATTTGTTGAATAATATTGTCAAAAACTCCAGAAAAAGTATGTTGCATTTTAGAAAGGTAATATTTTGTTAATTAGGTATTTGTTTGTTTAAATTCTTTAAAATTGTGATTATTGTGAAATGCGTCCTTACTTCAGGGGGAATGCAGGATTACAACTATCTGCACAGTAACTGCTTTGAGATCACGGTGGAGTTGTCCTGCTGCAAGTACCCTCATGCCAGCCAGCTTGCCACAGAATGGGAGAACAATAAGGACGCCCTGTTAGCCTACATGGAACAGGTATGTACAGCAGGGTTACATGGAGCAGGTATGTACAGCAGGGTTACATGGAGCAAGTATGTACAGCAGCTTGGCTGACATGAAAAGGTCACTCAAAGGTAAAAAAACACAGTTTTCGTTTTTTGCTTTAAAAAATTGTATTAATGACAAAATGACCAAAAATGTAGATGTTTTGATTTCAGTTTTCTAAACCTTAGTTACAATATATTTCAACTAAGGCAACTTAATTATATACGTATAGGGCTGGTTGTAAATGATTTTTTTTTGTGGCAAAACTTACACTAAAAATGGTGCTGGTACTGTTATACTCTAATTGCAGGATAGAATAGTTAAAAGCAAATTATAGTATAGCTTTGTTGTTTAAGAGCATGTTAATAAACCATGTGTTATACAATCTCATTTCATTTTGAAAGTTACCATGAGTTAACATATCAATGTTGTTTTTTTATGAAACAATATTGTATTGATTCAAAAAGGTTCAACACTATTCCCAGTATCATATGATAAATTTTGAATCAAAATCTTTCTTCTTATGGTGAAAATGATGTATGTAATCATGTTTCTTTTGTGATATTCTTGCTCATAAATAATATAAACAACTTTGAAATCTAAAATAAATAATTCAGTGTACTTATACCATTGCAGTATTTATATTGTACTACTCTTGGGTAAACATGTGGTTACAATTTAGCTGCAGGGCCAACTTGGCTGAACTTTTGTATAAACTAAATATATTGATGGGAAATTTCAAAAGGCTTCTTCTTCGAAGAAGAGGGGGTATCTTGAATTTTGCCTTGGTCATAACTTTTGCAATATTGAAGATAGCATCTTGATATTTGGCATGCATGTGTATCTCATGGCGCTCCACATTTTGAGTGGTGAAAGGTCAAGGTCATCCTTCAAGGTCAAAGGTAAAATATATGGGGGGTGGGGGGGCATAGTGTTTCTCAAACACATCACTTGTTTATAACAAAAACTATAAAATTGAGAATAATGGTGTTTGCAATATTACATTGAGTAAGGTTCATCTAATTGAGCTGAATAGGGAATTGAACTAACTTTTGCAATTTATAAACAAAAGTATTTATTTATTTTTGGAAACCTTTCAGTTTGTTTTTTTTTACCTATAGGGGAATGGTGGCGGGGCCTGTCCAAAGGGGAAAAACGCATCGTTTTTTAGGAAAAGGGGGAAAATTTAAAATTCACACTTTTATATGTTATGATATTTATTACATGAATACACATGTATGTGAGAATGTAATATTTACAGCTGAAAGTCTCTGTCCTTTTTCTTAAATATATATAAATTATGTTCGGTCAACTACACACAACGGTCAGTCTGGACTCCCCCCGACGAAAATCACTCTATACTACGCTTGGGAATAGCGGTCAATCATCCATAACGGCCATCGGCCAGTATATTTCACTCCCAAAGTCGTTTTTGAACTCAAAACAACGGTCACAAGTCAGTCATTTAGAGTTGCGAAAACTAAACACACAAATCGATCTGCGTTGTTGTCTTTTACCTTTGACGTCATAGCGTCTATTGTGTGTCTATTTTGCGGGTAAAGAATCTGATTGCGGTACCTGCTTTTGATATGATAAAAGCGGCCCACTCGAGAAAACAAATAACGACTTAGCGGTGATTTAATTTCTGATTGCATGAAACATGTGCAAGTAACAATAACAATGTGTATTGGTAGCAATTAGTGGCCCCGTCATAACGCCATAGTAATACATGTAGCGTGTGACAAATTCAATAGATCTTTATCACTGATAATGTGTGAACAACCACACTTAGCTAGCGTGTGCTATTATAAGAAGGTGATAAAAGGATTAGTGATTGTTTATTGTGCCACAACGGGCATCAAATTTTGTCACGTAAAACGTCTGTTATCCAAATGCCATTTTCAATTTCCAGGGGAGAAGCTAACCCCACTGGTTATTGGAAAGTCCTGAAAACTGATGTATGACCATGATTTTAAGATAAATTGTGCTCAGATGTGTTTAATAAAAATGGATTCATTGCATGAATACGCTAACGTTATGCGGTATGAATTTAAATCAATTTATTTATTTGTAGAATTCACTAGAAATAATTTATGTTATACTAATTTATCAGCAATAAGCCTTTGTTTAAATTACTATGTTTACGAAACGACTGGGTGGGGTTTCGACCTAGCAATACTACCAACTGACCAAAGATCTAAAAAGTGGTCATCTTAGAACAACGGCCACCTGTCTACAACGGTCACTTTGGTCATTTCCCTTGACTGGCCGCTGTTCTCAGTTTGGACTGTAGTTTCAGACAGTTCCGCCTTCATGCACAGTCTCAGTTTTCCTAGCCATTTTGAGTCTAATTGGGATTTTTAAATCGATAAAATGGCAAATTTGAGCATTTTTTATCAATAAAATGGACCAAATTGGAATTTTTTATCAACAAATATTAACACATTGACAATATAGATACATCAGGCCTAATCCTGGCCATTTTGGGAAAAAAATGCAATTCACATGAAAAGTCCACTGATTTGGGAAAACCTAATTTAATATAACTCTTTATAATAATTCAAAATCATATTAATTATAGTTATATACTTTGTAAGTTGTTTATGAAATAAAATTGAGATATAATTATCATTAGACACTTTTTTTTAACTTCTGGAGGGGTTGAGGGGATTTTTTTTACAAAATCGGGGAAAAATATATACTCTTTCTTAAGGGAAATGGGGCCAAATATCTGCCCCGAAATTGCCATAAAAAACACTGCGGCTTCAAATGGGACTTTTAGGCATTCATTTGTGAAAAATATTTATTTTTAATTGGGAATAGGGCTGAATTTTTTGCCCCAAATTTTACCAAAGAAACCTCTTGATGTGCTTTATTTTCATATATTGTCCATTACTGAAAACTGTGAGTACAAGGTTGTCAATTGGAAATTTTACTGGCTATGGCTAATTTTTGTCAGGATCCTTTGCACCAACACACAAAATTCTTTAAATAAATTATACTCAGATATTAGAACAATAATTGCAGTAAAAGTTATGAAAAAATATCAACATGGCAAAAATATTAACATGAATAAGGATTTTTAGCTCATCTTTTTTGAAAAAAAATTATGAGCTATTGTCATCACCTTGGCGTCGGCGTCGGCGTCTGCGTCGGCGTCGGCGTCGGCGTCCGGTTAAGTTAAAATGCTCATAACTTCTATGTCCCTTGAGATATAACCTTCATATTTGGTATGCATGTGTATATGGACAAGGCCTTTCCATACGCACACAAATTTTGACCCCTGTGACCTTGACCTTGAAGTAAGGGTCTGCGTTTAGGTTTCAAAATCTGCGTTTAGGTTTCGAAAAATGCTCATAACTTCTATGTCCCTTGAGATATAACCTTCATATTTGGTATGCATGTGTATATGGACAAGGCCTTTCCATACGCACA